>MQRK01236932.1:18435-34736 GCA_001938485.1 Girardia tigrina | reverse complement strand
AAACTATCCGACCCCGTAGGAGGCCTATCGGGGGGCTGCTAGTGATTCTTTAGTTTGGGTGGACCCTCTAAAGAGCCTAGAGGCTCAATACCATTCGAAAGAGATGGGAGGCCCACATCTCAAGGATTAGCTTTTAGTTGGCTCTCAATTGTAAACTTTATCATACGTCTCCCTTACCTCGTAGAGTTACGAACGATGGAGGGAACATATAGTGTTCTCAAACGCCAATCAATAGTGTGTGCGTGTGTTTAACTAAAAGTAAAGTTTTTAATTATATATATTTATAATTCATAATCTTATTGATTAACTGTTTCAGAGTTTGTGTATTATGCTAAATAAAAATGTTAACGTTAACTCCTCAACTGTAAACAAAAAACAAATTCCAATAAAATTATTTCGTGTAATTGTTTTTACTTCCAAAATAAATTATCGACAACTGTCAACGATACAGACCTTTTGAAGAAAGAGATCAACAAAGGATCTTGTAAGGAAGACCGAAGATGGGACTATGTTTTCGTGCGTTTTATTGGGACGCAGTGTGATATAGAGAAGTTTGATTCCAGTAGATACAGAAATGAGCGATTCTCTTCATAGAAGGGAGTATGGTAAAGGTCTGAGATATCGGAGTTGCAACAAGGAGAGAAATGCAAAGGATGCAAAGTGGAATGAAATATGGCCTAAATGAGAAAGTAAACTGGTTCTCCTCAGTGTCATAATATTTGTCTGTCAAGGTGAAGTCTGGCAACCTTCGCAATGATCGAAAGCGATTGAAGTCTCTTAGTCGTCAGTATAAAATATTGTTCAAGTTTAGGTTTTAGAAATTAAAATAATGATGGAAAAAATGAAAATAAAAATAGTTAAACTTTTTACTTTGTGGATTTTTATATAATTTCTTTTACTACTTTTGATTAAGAATATGAGAATAAATACTTGATACTTCACATATTGAATTATTGTTGTAAAATATGTTTTGCAAGTGGTTGAAATAATTTACATCGTGATCGAACTTAAGCAGAATTAATTAAAGAAACATGTTTTTTTAAAAATAAAGTAAATAAAGTAATTAATTAGAAATTTTAGTTAAGTTAAAAATTTAAGTAAAATCAAAATTTAAATTTCTAGTGTAAATACTTCCAATACGTGTATATATATATATATATATATATATATATATATAGTGTAAAAAGTTTGTTGTTTGAATAATAGCGAATCACCGCACAATAATTTAAATATAAAGTTTTACGTTTTCGATTGTTTTGAATTCAAATGAAATTATTCGAAACAGAATTTATGAATAAAGAATCCGTTAAATCGGATAATTTTGAATCGATCTCCAAAGAAAAATTATCAATCAGTTTTATATCACCAAAAGACTGACAAAAGAATTTAAAATTTACTAATTCCATTGTAAATGATACGGATAATAAGAAATTAATTAATAATTCTCGGGAATATTCGCAGATTTTCACGAATTCATGTTCGTCATCATCAGTACAGAATTCCATTCTTAGAGAAACAAGAATTCGACCGTATGTCAAAGAAAGAGAACGAAAAAAGTCCTCTTGAAGACTAAAATTATTGATTGGACGCGCAGCGCGAAACCAGCAAGTTAATATCTTTTTTACTGTAATAACGAAGCAGAAAAATCTAATTATCGCTACGACATTGTTTTTCGGTATCCATTCTTTTGTCTTACCAATTCTAAACTTTTCTTTATTCTGTTCTATTTCTTTATCATTTTCAAATTGTTTGAATGTGTAAATGTATGGATGCAGTATGTTGATTCAAGTATGTTGAATTTAGAATGGTGATTCTCCCACCCAGATGGAAATTGGTATTTTTTATATTTACAGTGATTGACTATTGGAACATAATTAAAATAATAATTTGATAAGTGTATATTTTTTAAATTAACAATTTAAATTAAGTTTAATATTTTTTAATAAAAGTTAAACTAAATTCATTTTTAATAGTTTGAAAACACTTTAATTATTTTGGGTTTTTATTAAGAAATGGTTTAAATTATTATTTTTAATTAATATTTTTAAAAACTAAATATTTTTTAAAAAGATTTAGTAAAATTGTTCGAATAATCATTATTAAAAATAGAAATAACAAAACCAATTAGAAAGATGTTAAACAGTGAAAAGTCGTCTGATACTTGTAATAACTCTAAATGTGAAAGTAATAAAAATTTAAATGAGAATTGTCGCAATTTTCTTAATAGACGAAAATCTAGTCCTGAGTCTAGACATGGCAAAATTAAATAATCGTAATGCAACACTTGTGTTGACTCCGCTAATCAAGTGACTCAATCAGGATCCATCTACATTCAACATTGATTCTTATACCATTTGTAGAGAAAAAATGAAAGTATGACAAAAGATATTAGAAAACGTGAAAATAGATTTAAAGCCTCTCGTTTCTTTAACTATTCTTTTGAATGGGAAGATGCTGGAAGATATAACTGGAAAAGAAATTGTTGAACGTATTCCAATCATAGTATCAGGAGGTGTTGATCAACTTTTTGGTTTACTAAAATTTCCGTCAGGTACAGAAGAAGCAGCTGCTTTCACAATTCAAGAAGCTTTGGTTGCGTGGAACATTAGTGATCGTATCAAGTTCATGAGATTTGACACGACATCAGGCAAACAAATAAGGAAAAGGGGTCGTGAACCCTTCTTGAGCAAAAGTTGGGGGAAAATATGCTTTGATTAGCATATCGCCATCAAATTCTAGAAATTATCAATCACTTTCTGTATGAACCAGCTGGTTCCAGATTGATTATATATATATATATATATATACAGTGGAGCCTCGCTTAACGAGCATAATTAGTTATACAACCTTACTTGTTACGCGAAATACTCGTTAAGAGAGGTTCTGCTTATGCGAGGTTCCAATGTATATATATAGTTAATTGTAAAAAAGTTATTATTGTTAAAAATCAAAATTAATTATTTAAAGTTTTTCTTTTATATCTGGAAAAGTCTGCGTACAAAATATTGTTTATTTTAATATATAAAAATAAAGTATGGGTAAATCAAAATGATATCAGTTTGAATTTTTGACTAATAAATGTTTGAAATCAGTCGCGTTGTTTCTTGATTCTCCGTGAATATGAGTATTTTCAGAGATGCTTTAAAATCGAACAGGATTAATTTTGATAATTGCATGAAATCCAATCATTATGAAATAAAAATACCATCGGATCTCACGTTGATTTCAAGTGTGGAATTGATGAATTCTGTCGATAGTAATAATAAAGAAACGAATTTGATAATTGATCTTCGGAATTATCGATCTTATCAAATGAAACACATAAAATACGCGATTAATCTCAATTGTTCGACAAGACTGATGTCGAGAAGATCAAAAATAAAATGGGCTCGACTTCATTCAAATAAAGATAGTTTTCTCATGAAATTTATCTCTTAAATCCAAATTAATTGTCTGAATGTTCAAATTTTGGCCGAATTAATTTTTTTGAACAAAATGCTGAGTCATACGGAACACGATGAGCAGTTGTAGTGGGAGGTCATGGTGGAACGTTGTCGATTTTTGTTTGATATCTTATTCCATTCGATATCGGCTTATTCCGCAGGAAATTTTTGAATGAAGTAAGTTCAAAACGAAAAGACTTATTGAAAACGGTGATGAATTTCATTTTGACTGTATCAGAGCTCCTCCCGCAACAACAAAAACATGTTTAAAATGTTATTGGTAATCATCTTCATCCGCTTGGGTTACAAGTGTTGACTTTGTTACGAGAAACTAAATTCGATGAAATGAATGACGTTTAACAGAGTCTGATCCAAGTGTTTTTATATGAGGTGATCCCTATCGTTCAAGCCACAACACAGCTGCTTCATTATCAACCACGGAACGATTATCAGGAACTCCTAAATTTGACAATCATATGCTTAGAAGGATTTCCGACAACAATTATCTCATTCTGACACCCTGTTATGCTTCATTGGGTGAGATAGCAAAATTTATCTATTGTCTAAAGAAGTGTACGTTCCGAAGGCAGTTTGTGTTAACCTTAGTAGAAGAGACGGGTATTTAGAACATTTGCAACTTTGAATTGCTAATTTATGTGAATGCTTGGTTCACAGCTCCCTCAGTAATTTTTGCTCCTCGACTCCAACTATTCTCCAACTTGTTAAAGAACTTGTCAGGTACAAACAAGAGAATGTAACTATTTCCAGTATATTTCTAAAGAAGTTACTTGGCCACATTTTTTATTTATCAGAAGAATTAGTCCCTCTTTCTTTTTTCGATAATAAATTTTAGCAGATACTAAACACAAGATGATTCGCGTCTTGGATACCGTTGACAAGGATCAACGACTATCTCAAACATCGATAGATGCTGCCATAGTATGTAAAAAAGGATGGGAGGATTTTGTCTCCTCAAATACTCACAGATTCTACACCATCAAAAGACTACTTTGCGAACTTTTGAAAAAAGAAGGGAATGAGTAAGCAACGGATGAGTCATACATCTTTCGAAGATCAGTTTTCAATAGCATGAGAATTACCAACAATATCACAGAACGTTATGTGTCACTGATTCAAGAATTTAACAAGCTGCACATTAACGACGCGGAGCAGAAGCAATATCTGTTTTTAGCTGTCAAGCGACATCGGCAGATATATCCTGACAAAAAGAAGACCACATTGAGTCAGTGATGCAAAATCATTCAAGTTGACGTTCTTCTTTCTTTCTCTAAAGTTTTCGTACACTTTTTATTTTGATCATCTTGCAATTGTTAATAAAGCAAAAGACTATCTTTTTGTATTCTTGCCTTAGGATTCAAAAGTGCCATGGTGAAACTAACTTCTTAGTGGTAGCGAACCCTAAAAATTAATGAAGAATTGAAATTTCCACAGTTTCATTTTCTAGACTAAGAAACAAGATGTGGGGGTGTCGCGATTAAAATTCAAAAAAAAAATTCTTCATGTTAAGTATCACCATGTTTATATGTTTATTTTAATAAATGCAAGAAACCAAAATCTCAAAAGTATTTTTATTAACGATTTTTAATGTATTCATTTTAATATGTTTTAATTAACTGATGCTCTTACTAAAAATAACCTTTTTAAACTAATAACCTCACAAAATTAATGGTCATAATTAGGGCTGGCAATCCCTGGATCCCGCACAATATTTCAATCCTGAAATCCCGGGATTGAAATAATAGGGATCCCAGAATTTCAGGATTTCAGGAAAATTTTATTCAATAGAGATAAAAAATTTTAAAAAATTGATTACTTTTTAAATTTAAATTTTTCACTTTTTGCTAACAAAATTCACTACCAATCAGTTATAATTTATAACTGCTTAATAACTGACTAATATGGGAATTTTTTCCAAAAAGTCAAAAATAACATTGATCACTTTAAATTTTATTTTTGACTTTTTGGAAAAAATTCCACTATTAATCAGTTAAAAATCATTGTTATTTAATATATTTTTTATAAATTAATCTATAAGGAAACAAATTTTCCTTAATATATCATTGGAATCAATAAAATCGATAATTTAAATTTTATACAAATACTTTTTATCTATATTTAACAAGTAATTCTAAAATAATTTGTTATTTTTTAAATATTTTATTACAAGCACGTTATTATTTTCATAATAAATCCATTATTATTTAAATCTGTAAGTCCATGTCATTATTCCTTTTATTAATTATGACCCTAGTTCCATTTTGTTTACCTTTAATATTATTTACAACAGTAAATTAAATAATTTAGAAGAATGAGATAACAATTAAAAATTAAATTAAATAAAAAGAAAAATTTTAAATAATAATAATTTCAATTTCAATAACTTGAAAGTGAGAATTGTTCACCTCAATGTCTATCCAAAGAAAAATATCATCACCAAATACATTATCGAGACTGAAATAATACAGACAATTCAGCAGATTTCGATCGAAGAGAGATTGAAAGAAGTTATCTTGATGTGTACGAAGCCGAAAACGACGATTGTAGAAACTGATTTGATGGGTCTCATTGATAAGGAGCTTATGATTGCTGAAAAAGTTTGGAAAAGAGGATATTTTATATATCCAGAGACAGTTAATCTCAATAAAGTTAATACCGAAGTTCAATTTCATTTTGCAAAAGATCAATTTCATTGTAATAATATAAATAAATCATGTTGATAATATAAATGATTCTACATTTCCGAAAGAAGTTTACAAATATAAAACTCGGTTATATTTTGGAAGAAGCATTTAATATATGTATAAGGGTTAATCGTCATTCGAAAAATTCGAATAATAAAATTAATTTCTTTGTTTTTCATTTTTTATTTTAATTCTTGATTTTTTTTTAAAATTTATTGAGGAAACAATTTTTTTAGATTATCAACACACATAATATAAATACTTAGGCTGTCCCAAAAGTCCTCAGGTGGCCTTTAAAACACCCTAATATTTTACCAAATTTAACCAAATTTGGACTGAATATTATTCAGACTGTCATAAATACTGTGTTAAAATTTCAAAGCATAAAATTAAAAAAAGTAAAATTTCGTTTTATTAAAGTGCAACTTCAGCAGGCATGGGAAGATGCAAATCACCCAGCACTGAAAACTATTCAACAATGGTTGACTGATTTTAAAAAAGAAAAGCGGACGTCCTTCGACGATTCATCAAGAAGTGGCAGGCCGTCATTAATAGACGATGAAAAGATTAAAGCAGTCAAAGAAGTTATTGATGAAGCTCCAAATGCGTCTTTGCGTTATATTGAAAATGAACTTTCTTTAGGCAAAAATACGGTCCACAAAATTTTGCGTGAAAAACTTCATTACAAAAAAATTTGCTCTGTTTGGGTCCCTCACGAACTTTCTGCTGCTAATAAACAACAACGCATTAACACTGCAAAGCATATACGCCATGTAATTTCACAGATGGGTGTTGAAGCATATTCCAACATAACGATCGAGGATGAGACATGAGTCTTTTTCCAAGGTAGAAGAAAGAAAGAAGATCACAAAGTTTGGATTCTTTCTAATGCTGTTCCACCAAAAGTGATAAAGCCATCGCCAATGACTGATAAAAAATCTCTTGTTTTCGTAACATTTACCTGCAACAAACGTTTTGATGTAAAAGCACTGCCATATGGTACCAAGATTGATTCCGAGGCGTATGTGAACTTTGTTCATGATACCGGTGAAAAATGGCGGAAACTTAGATCTAACAGCATCAAGCTAAAGGAACTTAAGTGGTGGCATGATAATGCAAGACCTCATTCTAGCAAAGAAACAACTCTTTTTTTTGAAAGAAGAAAAATTGAAAAAAATATCAATCGTCCTATAGTCCAGTTTTTAATCTGTGTGACAAGTTCTTGTTTTCAAAAATGAAGAAAAGTTTTAAAAATCTTGTTTTCAAATCACATGAAGAAATTGAAGAAACTTGTAAATTCTTTTTTAATTCTTCATCAACAGAAACATCAAAAAATCAACTAGATAAACTTTTTAACTATTGTTAGTTGGTTATTGACAACAATGGTGAATATGTTGTTGCTTAAGAAATTTTTAAAATATTCTTTTAAATAAATTTTTAAATTCGCTGCATCTAATTTTTTTGGTTAATAATATTATTTTTTTGGAAAGTTTCAAATTTTATGCTTTGAAATTTTAACACAGTATTTATGACAGTCTG
Organism: Girardia tigrina; assembly: GCA_001938485.1. Classification (NCBI taxonomy): domain Eukaryota; kingdom Metazoa; phylum Platyhelminthes; order Tricladida; family Dugesiidae; genus Girardia; species Girardia tigrina. The sequence continues at coordinate 27,052 of MQRK01236932.1, read as the reverse complement.
AATAATATTCAGTCCAAATTCGGTTAAATTTGGTAAAATATTAGTGTGTTTTTAAAGGCCACCTTTTGGGACTTTTGGGACAGCCTAAGTATATCTATCCCTGGATTACAAAAAATAAAATCCCGAAATCCCGGGATTGTAAAATTGATCGGCATTTCCAGCCCTAATCATGATCTTCTGTGATATAATTATATAAAAAGTTTCGGGAAGAAATTGAGAATTTTCGTTCAAATTATCATAGTTCAAAATTGTAAAACTTATGAAGTATATTTTTTTAATATTAATAAATTAAATTTGCAAAAAATATTCATTTTAAAATGTACTTACTTTAAATATCTTGATTACTTTTTCTTTTAACAATTGTGAATGAAATACGTGTATGGAAATGTAGGGACATAAAATTGCTCCTCACGCGAATGTCCTGCTACGTATCATCTGCTTACCCACATTAATTTTTAATAATATAACATTTTAATTGCCATTTTGTTTTATCGTAGTTTTGAATTATATATATATATATATATATATATATATATATATATATATTATTAAAATCCTCATTTTAATAATAAAGTCACTATAGAAGCAAACGTAAATAATAAACTTATTTTTCTTGCCATTCTTGTCACTATGATGAACGGAAAGTATTAAACTGAATTTTACAGACACGACAATACATATGATTATGATTTATGATAAATTATAAAATTATGATCCATACGATGTGTGAAAGAAGTTAAAACAATAGGTTTCATAAATTCTGCTAAGTAATGAATTTAAACATAGATGTTTATAAATAATAATTAATAAATATTTATTATCTGAATCTGAAATTTAAAAAGTAGGTTTTAAGAGGTTCTAAGTAACCTATAGAAAATTTAATTGTCTTAATCTCTTATGAAAATTATAATTGGAAATTTCTATTCGCTTTATGAAAGCCAGTTGCTATTTCGTCTTTTTAGTCCAAAACAATAATGGATTATGACGAATTAGGATGTTATGTAAATCATCGTTTTTTCTACAATTGGATGTACTTGATACACTTAGTATTCTCATGCGATTTTTCTTTCTTTGTATGTCAATATATTTGTAGAATACTTCTTAGAGCCAATCAAGCAAAACCATTGGTATTTTCTTATTTAGAGTGAAAAACGGAGTAGGAAACAGCTGAGAAATCTGAAACTTTTTAAATGACGCAGACCAATGTTATAAATATGAATCGTGATTGTGCAATCAACTTGAGGAATTGTTGATTAATTACTTTCAACAAAGTGGAAGAGAGGCTTGTATGAACATTAATGGGTGTATTAACTGATTTAATCAATAATGCCACACAAGAAACCTTCTGTCATTGATTTTTAAATTACTGCACAGTATTTTAAAATGGTTTATCTCACATCCGACCTACAAACTTCCATCTGAGCATTATTAATATCATTACTGTAAGAATTCTGCAAGAAGTTAAATTTTTAAATTTTAAGCTGATAATATGGCTACTTGCATAATTTAATCAGTTTTAATCAGTTTAATCTCAAAGGATAATACGACTGATGCTGATATGAAGATGTTAATTATGGATGCTATTTTTGCCTGGCAGATAATTTCTAATACATCGAATTCAATAAGGTTTCTTTATATGTTTTACTTTTGCTTAATATAAGTCATCTGGATTTCTCATACAGATAAATCTATTTATTTAATAAAGACCCGACTTTTGATTTATCCTACGGATTCCGATAAGCTCCCGATAAGGAAGACAATTTTACCGAAGCTTTATAAAAATACTAAAATACTCTGAATGCTATTTTCCATCTAGTTTAAATTATATTAAATTATATTAATTAACCCTTCGTAGCTCAATAGAACTAAATAGAACTTCGTAACTCAATAGAGAGAACTGTCAAATTCATCATCCTATCACTAACGCCACCTGTAGGTACTAATAAATGACCGATGTAGTATAGATCGGTGTGTAGACGATATGCAACAGTGATTTAAAATGTGATATGTTAATAGTTAGAGATCCTGTAAGAGTTACAACGGTTTTTTACAGAAGTGTCACACCATGTTACGAAGGGTTAAGATTTATTCACAGGCATTTTTTTAAAACAAATGAAAAGGCATTTTTAGCTGATGTTGTTATAATTTTACATATTGACATAATTTGCATCTATAAGTTAATGGGTTGAATTATTTATTTATTTTTGACAACGAAAAATATTTTTCAAATATTCATTTGATTTCTTGTGGATGATTTGATATAATCTTTAAAGAATACTGCACAATTTGCTTGCTACAAGATTTAGTTACTTCTAGATGTTTGGAATTCGTGTAGTTTAAATACAATATGAGATTATCAATAATACATTGATCCACAAAGGACCATAAGGTTCTTAAATGCCTTTCTGACATTTGGTCTTCATTTCTTCCGAAAGATATAATATGATCATTGACATTCTTTTATTTTTCTGTCTTTAAATTATCCATCGAATCTGACATATTTAGACTTTTAAAATATTTTACTTTACACTTTATAAGGCATTAAATTAATTGCAATTTTTAAGGTATTAAGGCTTTGTAAGGCTGTCATTGAATTTGTTATCCAATTCATTCCATTCACATTTTCATGGTCTGATTTATTTTATAATTTCAAGACTAAATTAACAGGGCTGAGCTTGAAGATCAACAAGATGATTTGACTGGTTCATGAATATAATCATTTTTATCTGTACTTCTTTCCATAAAAGTAATGCTTGAAATGCAACATGATTTCTTTCAATTTCCAAAGTTAATTCTTTGTCACTTAATATCTGTTTCATGATGTGTTGTCCTCACAATAGTATTTGGAAAAGTATCCGTTGGGATCGGTCCATTTCCTCCACTATTTTTTGGTCCATCTCAGGATCGGTTCGGTGAATTTATCGAAATCGTCAGTGCCCTCTGGGATGCGTATCGCCTAGAAGGAAAAGCGAGTTTCGGACTGGAAAATTAAGTTTCACCTCATTAGATCCGGTCAACATGTTTTCTGATACAAAAATTGCGGGTGACGACTGCTGGGTAAGTCTATTTGTGGTATAATAGGTTTTATTTCTTTTTTTAAGTAAAAATGCTGGATCCCGCGGAAAATGTTTTTGATGGCCTGGCCGTTCTGAACCAATTCAAAGTGCACTACTCCCTCAAAGTTCCATCAGACGCACAACATGATTTTCAAGCCAAATCAATCTTGTTTTGAAACTGACGGCGTTGCTTGACCCGGTGGAACCCATCCCTTGTTTCGGTTGTGCTTGACCAAGTAGACCCACTTCTCATCCGACGTCACAATTCGTTTCCAAAAGCGGTCATCTCGTGGATTCTGGAGCAGTTGTCGGCAAATTTGGATTTTTTTATCGGCCTGTGTTTTGGTGAGTTCGTGTGGATCTTGTCGCGGTTTCTTGTGCACAAAGTCGAGCTGCTTCAAATGCCAATGTATGGTTGACTTGCCAACTTCATGCTTAAATGCCAAATCACGAAAAATCAAGTCAAAGTTGCTTTATTGAAACGCTCGAACCAATCAATTGGCGTACTTTTTCCGACCGTTTGTGTACCTTCAACTTTGCAAATTGCCTTGGTAGCATCTCGTGTTGTCAAGCCTTTCTTTCAATAGTGACGCAGCAACACACGGATTTCAAGCTTTGTAATCTCGTAGTTCATATAATGCTATAAATAAATCGATATATATATACACTGATCAATATCAAATAAATAATTCCAAAAAGAAATTTGAAAAAAATTGTATTAAGAACACCAACATGGGTTTTCGAACTTTTATTTTCATTACAATCAGAATTGTCTTTTGGACAACTCTCAGCGAAACTCTCGTCATTCGACATCGTTCTAAATTGATAACTTTTAGTTAATGTTTGTTAATAAACAATTATTCGAACAAATTTTTCATTATTTTCAGATTTTATTTTTAAAGTTCAAATTTTGTAATTTTAATATTAATTTTATTTACATATTAATTTTATTTAAAAATTATTTAATTAATTCAAAACTTAGTTAAAACTATTTATTTTATTTAAATTTTAATATGAAAATTTGAAACGATTTAATATTTTTTATGTTTTTAAATATCTTATGCTGTACTTTAAAATATAAATTATACTCGAATAATTATTTATCGTGAACATCTAAAATATCAATTTTCCATCTGGGTGGGCGAAACACATTTCCAAATACTAAACTCAACATACAAAATTCAACAAACCAATTTCAACATACCAAATTTAAAATATTCCTCACAATTATTGACCGGGAACTTCTAGGACAACCTAATATAACAATTTATACATTTTTTAAAATAAAAAATTTTAATTATTTTTTTAATTCTTTAAAATTTTAATTTTAAAATAAATAATAACAGATATTTCAAAAAATATTTTTTTAAATAAAATGCTTATGGTAAATTTAAATTAATTAATTTTAGGATAAAATTTTATAAACATTTTTAGGTATAATTTAAAAATTAATTGTATTAATTTAAAGTTTTAAAATTTATTAAATTTTACAAATTGAAGGGGAAGATAAATTTAATAGATTAATTTTGGCGAAATAATTGAATAAACAATAAAATTGAAAGTACTGTCAGTAGATAAAGTATCAAAGAAAAATGGTGTTTTGATAGGGTCAAAACAAATAGATTAAAATCGAAAAACCTTTAATCCTTTTTATCATTCAACTAAATAAATAACATTTTGTAAACATTATCACTGCAAATATCATTCATCAACGTGGGAAAAGTAGCGGGAGCTGTACGTAATCTGAATGGAAGTCTGAAAAAATTTTATCCAATTTCAGGGTAGTACGTTCACTTTAACTTTAATTCTTCAATGTTTTTAACTGAACTTGTTGTTAATGTATTTAAAACAATATGTATGTAAACAAATATTCTCACTTGATTGTTCTGTATACATCCAGGAGTTCGCTGGGGCTCTAGCCATCTGGAAGTTAGTTAAATTAAATTAATATAATAGTCATTTTTTTCAAAAAATTGTTATCAATAAATACACAAATAGAAAGACAAATAAATGAATTTACTTAACAAAATAATAATTGACGAAATATGTCTGTAAATAAATAATTTTGTGTAGTATTTTATTTGTTTTAGTTGTTATTTATATATTTAGTATACAAAATATATTAGGTTCTAGATGATTTTTCGAATCTTGCTTTAAAGATTTAAATTCACATTATTTTTTATTAATACATTATTTTTATTAATACTTAATTTGATTAATACAAAACAATAAGATATTTTTCGAACAATATTTTGAGGAACAATGTTTTCTTTTTTACACAAACAATTCTATACATAAAGATTAGGAAATATAAATTCGAATATATAAACTATTATTTCTTTTGTTTAGGAATTTCCAAAACTAGTTGTACAACATTTCTTTTATTAAAATTTTGTTAAATATCTTTTTTTTTAATTCATTCAAAAAATATTCATATCAGAAGTCTTCCAATTATAAAGTTTCCATTTTAATAGTTAAACATATATTGTTTTTTTTAAAAAATCTTAAACTAATTTCTAAAAATTCTTTTTTTTGACTTTAATTTAAAATATTTTCAATCCTAATATTTTAATTTAAAATATATATTTTTTATTCTAAAATTTCTTTCTTTATATTTTAATGTATGAAATATTTTGAAATATTAGGTTGAGAAATAAGTTCCTGCCGTTTTGTGAATTTTTAATCAATTTTTAATCAATTCGACCGGGCGATTTCTACCAAAGAGTCATTGAAAAACTCGTTGAACGTTGGGAAGAAGTCGTGAACAATGGCGGAGATTATATTTGTGATTAATTTGTAGTAACTTTTTTGTTAAAAAATAAAATTTTAATTTTTCAAAAAACGGCGGGAACTTATTCCTCAACCCAATAATTTGAAAATTCCCTTGATAGATTTTAAATATTAAAATTCAAAAATTTATGTGAGCTCTCCAAATCCTAACACACTCTAAATAGAAAATTTAAACAATTTATGTAACATTTTATTTCTTTAATTTACTTAAAACAATTTTTCTACCAATGAAGTATTTTATTATTACTATTAATGTTATTATTATTATTATTATTATTATTATTATTATAAATATTATTAGAGTTTAGAGTTAAAAACATTGACTTTATTACAAAACTTATATAAAAACCATTTGCGTCTCTATTTGAAATTATCAATTTTTATTAAAATAACAGAAAATAAAGAATTAGAATTAAATTTTCATAATTTTTAATGATAGCTGAGCTAATTAAAATGGAATTAAAGTCTAGTTTAATTAATTTAATTTTTATTTTTTCTATAAGACTTCTTATGAAAGTTTTAATTTACCTGAATAATCATTTTCATATTATTTGTTTTTCATTTTAATGTTTTATATACAAAATGTTTTATTTATTATTAAACAGGAAAAGCTTTCAAACTTGAAACTTATTTTTACACAATCATTGTTTTTTCAGATCCTTTGGCTAATTAAATAAAGAGCTAATGCGAGGTCCTTGCATCAGAATAATGTTTTTATTGATGTTTCTGTTGAATGTTTTTTAGATCTTGGATTTATAATCTTCATTCTTATGATTGATAGTAAACAACCGATAATTCTTGTTTAAACGAAGTTCATCTTACCTTCGTGATCAATAAATATTAACTATTTTTAACAATTTTACTATTTCTATAAGTTCGACTGCCTTCTAAGATTTGTTAGCGGAGATAAGGTTTCGTCTCTACGATGTAGGAGAGACCATTGCACGAAATCCGAACACAAATCCGTAGAAGGAATAAATAATTTGTTGCTAGAATCTTTGAGTTTGAGAAAAAATGTTTATACCTGATATATTATATATATCACATCTTTTGATGGATATTAAATTTGTTTCAATAATTAGATGTTAAGAAATAGAATTAAAATTAAAAAGAATAATGCATAAGTACGAAAGTTGAGGAGAATTCTCAGTGGAGACAATTCGAGTTGTAATGTAAATAAAATATTGGAAATCAAAATAGTGTTTTAAATGGGTAATATATACAAGAACCACCACCCTGTGTCAGTTTTATTTAAATTAAAAAGCTATATTTTAGTCAGAAAATAAAATCAATGTTTTCGAAAAATTGGGATGTATTTGAACAAATTTGTATTACATTTCATATTTACTAGTGTCATTTTGACGGTACGTAACGCTCAATGTTCATCTTTCTGACGATAGTCTACTTATGTTATTAAATAGACTGTGACATTTATCAATAATATATTAATACGTTTTTATTATTAGGTTGTTGCAAAAGGAATGCAGGTTTGTGATTTGTTTGTATTTACTGCAATGTTATACGAATAAGGCATGTTATATAATGTATAATGTTATGAGTCATTCGAAAGCTTAATTTGGTTCCATATAGGAAGCAACGATGCATCGAAAAACCTTCACCGTTAAACGATGCATCAAAAGACTACATCGTTAAACAATGCTTCGGAAAAATAACATTAAAATATAAAACAGCTAAATTCAGATATAAAATTTTATTTGGTCATGGATATTTGCTATTGTGCTACAATAATGGCAAAGAAAATTTACAAAAAAGAAGACAAGAAAATTTTGAATTTATTTTTGGAAAATTGAATTAAACTTTAAAAGGCACATCATTCATTTTCTTTATCTGTCTTAAGTTCTCTTTTATATAAATTTTTTATAAAATTTTGAATGCTGACAAATTTGTTCTCCTCTCACCACATATATTTCCAGCTGTGGAAAACACTCGTTCAGAGCTGGAGGAAGCTGCTGGAATTGCCAATATTCTCCTGGCGAAGCCAGCAAGTTTCGGATAAATAATTGATTGATTTTATTATTCTAATTGATATCGTTGATTAAATTGATAAGTGATTGATTGAAATAAGTTTGTTTTTTTATAATTTAATTTTTAAATCAAATCGTTAAAATTCGAACGTCGAAAAATTTTCAATATTCATTCAATTTGTCCTCAAAATTAAAATCTCGACACTATAATATCTTAATATAATACTCAATATTTTTAATCGACTAATTTTTTTTGCTAATTTTTTTTCTAGTAAATTTCATCGCCGAATTTGTGATAATATTTTTTGTAGTATTTATATTGTTCAGTGATCATATATGTTACCACAGGTGTGATTTCATTATATGTTAGATAACAAAGGTATGCAGTCTTTCGATGCATTGAAAACGATGCATCGACCATATTTAACGATGTATGATACGATGTGTCACTCTCTAGTTCCATTAAAATCCGACAAACGACAATTTGACACAAACGATTCAGCACACGTACTATTCGGAGCAAGGCAATTCGACACATTTTTTAATTCGATACATATTTTTAATTTGACACATTTTTTCTCCGTTTTATATAATACCGACAAATTTTTATCATATTTATATTAACTGTTTCAACATCTAGCTAAATCATATCAAATCGACTAATTATCATACTTACAGGGTGCGGCAGCTATTTGAGAACAAAATGACATAAAGTTCAAAAAATGAATATACAACAGAAAAATAACATTTATTACAATTTAAAATTTTACATATATTAACACGTAC
>MQRK01236931.1:19804-38109 GCA_001938485.1 Girardia tigrina | reverse complement strand
GGGTCATCACTCCGGAGTCTCTCTTGCCTTATGATATCCAGGGGTCAGTCTTCTTTTTGGAATCGGGTAATTTTGTTGACTTTTTAATCTATTTTGCTCATCTGTATGATTGTTTTAGCTCTCGCCCACAAGCCACGAGGTGGCCAGACACGAAACCAATGGGACAATTGTTACGATTTTTTCTTTTTTAATATATGTATAAAATCTATTGGTTTTTTCTTTGTTTTTGTGTGCTGTGTGTTATGTTTGCGTATTTTTGAATGCATTATAATGTTTTGATGAGTTTCCGACCGCAACATATACTACAAAAGTTGTTGTTTACAAGTTTATGAATAAAGGCATGTATAACATGCTATTTTCAAACACAAGATTTTGAATGAAGATACAACAATATATTTGAAACACAACTTACATAGTTGTAAACAAAATATAGCCAAAAATACGTGTAACAAAATTCTTATAGTTTAAATCTCTCAAACCGGTGATTACAATTTTCCCAGAACCAAAAACATTTACACATATTGGATTGAAACAAGTTAATCTCAAAGAAGGAAACATTTCAGGTTCATAATGATTCGAAGTAGTCTTTTTCAAAGCAAATATTTATGGGCTCACCATAATCACACGTCACTGTAATAGATTGTATACTGACATTGGTGATATTGAATGGTAAAGTGGATGGATCAATTGGTTGTTTACAACCCATTTACGACCGTTGCTATGGTAATCGCGACCGTTACCATGGCAACTGACTACCCCCATTATTGATTGTGGGAGAGTCCCCATTTTCCCCCTACTAAGAAGGTTATACTTTATGACAAATTGCTTCCATGATTAGATGCAGGCAATGTGCAGTGTCCTATAATTTGAAAAAATTTACTGAAGATGGGACTGTTGCAACGAAGAAAAGACGTGGGAGACCTCGACAAAGTACAAGAAGAGATGATAGTATGATTAGAAGAATGTGTGTAGTGAATCCATTTTGCCCTTCTTAAGAAATCAAAGCAGAGTTACCTGAAATTCAGTTAAGTTACAGAAGTATAACACAAGAATTGCAGGTAACATTTAAACTCCGTGCTTATAAAGTAACCAAAAAACCATTTTTGAATAAAAAGAACATAATCGATCGTTTAGCATTTTGTAAGAAATATGACTTCTGAACTCAAGCTGAATGGCGAAAAGTAATATTTTCAGATGAATCTAGTTTTTTATTGATTCAGTTATGGAATATTTGTAAGACCAGTTGCCCAAAAATTTAATACATGATATACAAGTCGTTTCCGCTTTTGGCCGAGGTTCTTTGTGGTTTGTACCTCCACGAACAACCATGAATGCCACTACGTACAAAGATGTTTTGAAAAATTAACTGAAGCTATTTATGCAAATTCATAATTGTGGCAAATTTCAGCAGGATGGTGCACCATGTCACTAGGCAAAGATTGTGAAACAGTTGTTTAGGGAAATTAGGATTGAGGTCTTGCACTGGTCTGGAAACAGCGCAGACCTCAATCTTACTGAGAATCTTTGGGCCATATTAAAGGTTATATATGCGTACACGTTTATTGTCTCGTTTGCTGGTGCATTTATATATGTATACGTACGGCCAGTCAGTTATATTCGAATTGTATCTACGTCTCTACAACTGCATAAATTAGCATTTTCATTGTTTTCAAATCGTTTTATAAATTTTAAATTTTTTTGAATATGCAACGTCCAACTAGAATAGCTGCAATTGAGGCAAATAAACACATGGTGATGATATTTTCGAAGGTTTTATTTTGAGTTTTCTTTTATAACATATAATTATTTTTTACTTGACCAGATGATGAAGAAAACGAAGAAGATTTTTCAGAAGATGATGAAGTTATTTCTAATCCAAGAGAGCAAGAAAGTAGTAACGATGAATTAGAAGTGGTAAATAATGATGAGCAAGGCGTTATGGTATCTCGAAATGGCATTGAAATATGAGAACGTCGTTATATTTTTAATGCTCAAAGACAGCATAGACAACACGATATCTTACGTGAGGAGGCAGGGCCCACACGACAAGCAATACAAAATGGTTGTGGTGACAGCCCATCGACATCGTTCAAAGTATTCTGTGGTTTAGATATAGTGACAATTATGGTTCAAAAACACCAACACAGAAGGCCGACTACACAATGCTAATTGGGTTTTAACAAATTCTGATGAGTTGTATCGATTTTTCGGTCTCCTCCTTCTTGCCGGAGTTTAAAGAACGAAAGGCGAAGCCATCACTCAGCTTTGGAATGAACAAGATGGTAGACCAATATTCAATAAAACGATGCCCCGTAATCGTTTTTGTGAATTGAGACGGCATTTACGCTTGATGATACACGTGAAGAACGTTGACGAGATGACAAATTGGCACCAATTCGAAATGTCATTGACATTTTTGCAACAAAGTGTCGATCAAGTTATAAGCCCGGAGCAGTTGTCACAGTTGATGAACAATTGGTGACGTTTCGTGGACGTTGCCCATTCAAAATGTTTATTCCAAGTAAGCCGGGTAAATATGGTATGAAATTGTGGGTTGCAGCGGATGCAGGAAATTTCTATTGTGTCAACCTTCAAGTTTACGCTGGTCGAAGTGGACTACCAAGTGAACGTGAGGTGGGACAAGGTACCAGAGCTGTACTTGAATTAACTGAGCATCTGACAAACGCAAGTAGACACGTCGTTGGCGATAACTTCTTTACAAATATTGTGCTTGTTCGCGCTCTATTGGCACGTCGCTTGACTTACCTAGGGACTGTTCGTAAAAATAAAGGTGAACTGCCTATGCAAATGTTAYCCACRCGACAACRACAGGTTTTGTCAAGTACCTTTGGATTTCAACGGGACTGCACAATTGTTTCATACGTACCAAAGYCAGGAAAAGCTGYAGTGCTTATGTCATCATTGTACCATGATGACTTGTGTGAGGAAGATGTTCCGTACAAACCCCACATGATTCTGGAATACAACTCACAGAAAGGTGGGGTTGATACTCTCGATCAAAATGTGCGGTGCTACTCATCTAAACGAAAAACGAATAGATGGCCGTTTGCATTTTTTTTGTAATTTATTGGATATTGGCGCGTACAATGCTTTCGTGCTCTATACAGCTGTACATCCAAATTTCGCAAATCGGGTTAGCCATCATCGACGCATGTTTCTATTACATCTAGCGACCGAATTGGTGAAAGTTGATAATCCACCAATGTTGCCTAACCCAGGTAGACCAATTCGTCCCAATCAAAAGCGGCGATGCCATTGATCGAAATGATCGAAAGTCTAGCCAACAATGTGACATTTGTTATCAAGTAGTTTGCTTTGAGCACTCAATTCGTCGTTGTAATAAATGTTAATAGAACTTTTCATATTCTTGTCATTGTTTTATAAATTAATAAATTTGTATATTTTAATACTCTTAACTTTCTAGTGTGATGTTAGAGACTAATAAAATTAATTTTTTGATAATAGTAACCGTAAAAATATAGATTCTGTACTGGAGTCCAGCAGATCCCTTTTTGTTACTCAACGTGATTTTTTTTCTTGGTCGTTTAAGGGTTAAGGAAAATGTTTACGATTGTCTCGGTAGTAATGGTACTCAACGGAAAAGCTTCGGGCCAGCGCGTGTTTCGATAGTCGGTGATAGCACGTGTTGATGATATTTGGGAAATTGATTCTGATGTGTTGAGCAGGATCAGAGAGGAGCGAGCAGAGTTGTGGAGTAATCGATGTAGTGTTTCGTGCCTGCAAGTTGGGTGGCGAGATGAGTTTTTTATTTCCGCAGTCCACTAGCAAATTAAAATGGTTGAAAAAATCTGCGCCAAGTATCGGTTGTGTGACGTCGGCGATGGTGAAATTCCACTGAAAGGGTTGTTTTTGAAGGATAGTCGGATTGATCTGTATGTGTGGACGACAGACCCATTGGCGACTGATAGACGGCGGACGGAACGAAGAGTTTGCGGTTGTAATTTTCGGGGTATGACTGATAATGCGGATCCAGAATCGGCTAAGAATGACATTGAAGTAATGGAGTGACCGCTGACAGTGGCGTTGCACAAGAATATGCCGCTGCAATAGTTGTCGTCTTCTGTGTCGGCTGCGAAGACCGAAGACGAACTCAGTTTTTTGTGGCTGAAAAGAGCAACCAGGTGCACAGCGCTTGGCCTGGTCACCATAACGACGTGATGGATGCATATGTCATCCAAGTCACATTCTGATGTGTCTCCTTTCCATGTGCAGCCGGATTGACATTTTCGAGCTCTATTGCTAAACTTCAAGTGGTAATAGCAAAAATTGGCGCTTGGTGATCGTTTACGGTTTGTGGACGATTGTCATGATCGGTGCTCTCTGCGGTTGCCGTTAGTGAGAGCAGATAATTGAGCCGTAACTGCTTGCATCTGAACTGTAAGTGCTGCGATTTGATCGGTTAAATCGGTTGTGGGGGTTGGTGAGGTTGACTGGTTTGGCAGTGAATTGATTGCGAAACAGGTCGATGATGGAGCAACTTGTGTTGCCGTGATGTTATCCGCGATCTTTGCCAGTTGGTTGAGGTCCTTAATTGTAGTACCAGCTAATACGGCCTGTACTAGTGGTGAGAGGGATCATGTCGCCAAATAGATTGATTAATAGTTGCAGAGTCATGGTGTTGATTCTGTGGATCGTGCTGGGCCAATTTTAAATTTATTGTTATTACTGGTTTTGCTCGGTGCATCATTTTAAAAATAATTTGATTATACTCAAAATTTGTAATTATTCAATTACATATGATTAACAAAGTTCGACAATCAATATTTACGTTAATAATTAAAATATTCGTTGGGTTAGGGTTAGGGTTTTAAATAATCCAGTCCCACCAAGGTGAATCTAACTTTCGTAATAATGTAATAATTCTTTTGTAACATGCATTTTCCTATAAATCTAATTTTTTATTCTGATCATTGTCCTTAATGAATGAAATTTTAATCGATAGTTCTCATTTTTGTTTTTTTCAATTCATTCATAATTTCAAACGTTTCTGGGATTTCTAAGTTTTCAACATCATTAAGTTATACATTTTTTAAAAAATTGCAAACATCCCTCTAATTTTCAAAGTAATCGAATCAATTTTTTCATTAGTAATTTCAACTGATTAGGTCCCATTGACTATATTTACAAAGCAATCATTATAATCGGATTTTAATTATCATCGACTCTTTAACTAACAATCGCTTTTTTTCTGGAAATGTCCAACATAAAAGGTACATATTGTTTTTTTAATTCAAATCTCCATTTTTGGATGGTACTTTATAAACGTCCACTCAAATGGTGGCAAACTAGCAATCAGTTCTCCCTCACTTCCTTTTACTTCATCCAATGAAAAGAAGTCTACTCCAATAAGTATACTTATCAAACCTCGTGGTCTTTATGAAAGGCCCTTGTCCATTTGGTTGAAATCCATATTCATTTGAACATAAGACAAATAACCATCTAGCAATTACAATATAATGGTAACTTTCTTTGAATAAAATAATGGAAATTTTCTGTTCTCCTGTGATGTCCTTTTTATGACATATTTGTAATGTTTAAGTAAACAGATTTCGCAAATAATTAATGAATAATCAAAACATTATTACAAATACCTAAACTTAATGAAATAATTTATATAACCAATAATTAATTTGAATCATTAAATTCCTTTATAATGTCTGATGTAATGAATTATATGAAAATCGTTTTTGAGTTTTTGGAAAAATTCGAAGGAAGGAACAGCTTCGAGATTTGGCAGAAGAAATTTGAAATGGTCATGAAAATCCAGAAGATTACTGATCCAGCCCCGTATCTCCCTTTTTTACTATCGTGGGTTGCACTGAACATCTACATGGAATCGGACGAGAAGACGCAAAGCAACTGCGATCGGTTCTTCAAGATATTAAACAATTCGTTCGGCCTGACTAGACGTTCTGCGTACAGTCAATTAATAAATTTACAGTATCACGAGGGCGAGACTATCGATGAATATGCGTCTCAGGTGAAGATGTTAGCAACAAAGGCTGCATTCATGGCTGCACTGCCTTTTGAGTTGCAGGTGTATTTTGAACGGGCCGGTGACCAACTCCTGGCCGAAATGATCGAGTATAGCTGCAGGTATTTTGGGATTAAAAGGGGCTTATTACAGGGTTCAATGGCGGTAATAAAACACGGAAACAACAACAAAGAAACAGGGAGTTCCGGAGGTCAGGGAGAACTCGATAAACCCAGAACAAATCTTCAGAAAGGACCCTATGTTTATCGTGAGAGAGACACAAAATCGAAGGAAAGTTATCATCATAAGGGTTCTCAGTGGCAATCAAACAGACAAACAATTTGTTACAAATGTCAGAAACCGGATCATATCGCAAAATATTGTCGGTCGGGAAACGAACAGGGGAGTTTTTAGGCGCCGGCTCTCTCCCTTCACAGTTGCAGGCGTTGCCGACGATGATCGTCACCGTAAATAACAGGTCAGCCATAGCGTTGATTGATTCGGGTTGTTCGAAAACGGTTGTTTTAAAAGGGTTAGTTAGTGATCGTATGTTGTTTTCGGACGGAGAAAGTATGATTTTGGAGAATGGAAAGGGTGTTAGAGTGGGTTCGGGTGAAGTGTGGTTGAATATAAATGGCAGGATCATTAGGGTGGAATGTTCGGTCATGGAACATTTGCCGTATGGTCTAGGGATCTTAATAGGTATGGATGACATAGGTAAATTGGGCGGTGTGAGAATTAATAAGGGTGTTATTGAGTTCGACGAAGAAGAAGGGATAGATAGTAGCTTGAGTTGTACTGCATCGGATGCGCATCTTGTTAGTATCAAAAAAGCATATATTAAATATTTTAAATAATTAAAATATCTAATATCCAACAATGCTTTAGGAGCAATCAATTAAAAGCAGCATTTAAAAATTAATTACATAAAAAAGTAACTTTATTTGAATAATGTAAATGGTATTTGATGTGTTGTGCAATAACATGCAATAAATTGTTTCAATCTTCAAATTGATATTTTATACTCAACATAGTTTATTGAAATTGTGTGCGAGCGACCGATTTCAATGCACACGGCTGTCTCAACGGATTTTTTAACATCTACGGTAATCCCAATGTCTATTTCAGACATAAAATATGCAATTATATTATTATACTATGTGTAGGCATTTTCTAAAAATGCCTATCAAAGAAATACATTATTAAAAAAAAACAATTATCAAAAATTAAACAATTGTTTGTTTAAATAAACAGATTAACAAAATATAGAAAAATTTGAATTTTATTAAAATTTAGAATATCGCTTGTGGTGTTTTATCTTTATAATGATTCAAAATCACAACACTATACAATTATTATTAATATAAATATACATATAAACGAAATTAACTTATTCACAAACAAAAACATTCTTTATTTTTACAAAAATTATGTCAAACATAAAGCGAAATGAGTATCATCTAAAAATGTCTTTCCAAATGAAAGCACCTTCACTGTCCACGAATGTTAAATGGGTTACAAACAATGATGATTTATTGACATTCCCTCAGGTCATATGAATCATATCAAGAAAACTCAACTGGAGATCACATTTAATTTAAGAATTTCTGGAAAAAAGTGAAAAGAAATTAATTTTTTAATAAAAAACATGTTTTATCTCAAAATTTTTGTTTTATTTATTATTCAGTAAAAATCAACGATTCTTAGAGTAATTTGATTATTACAAAAAATGAAGAGGTCTCAAAGAAATAAAGCCAACGGAGATACGGATCACAGACTCATTTGATTCATCGGAATAGACAGGACACAACTCTCCCTACTGGTTCTATCAATCTATTATGCCTCAATTAATGAATAGAAACATTAAAATTATCTCAAATTTAAATCAAACAAAACTGATCTAAAATTTCAAAGAAATAAATATTGAAACGATTTCTCTTTTTGCTATTGAGATATCAATTAAGATTAATAATAATGAATTATTCTCTTTTATTGATGGAATTAAGCTGAGCACTCATTTGAGATTAATTATTTATGAATTCATATTTATAATTTTCATTTAACAGATTTTATTCACTGTCTATACTTGATCATATTTTTATTTTCATTTTTTAACGAAAGTCTACGAGCAACCGATACGAAACAATGATGTTATGATGATAGGTATGTTAAAGATAGATAACTCTGTAAACTATTGGACCCACTATATACAACAAAGAGAGACCCTCTGATTGTTTAAGAATTAATATATTACAATTTGTTAATAACCCTAAGCCGTCAGAGAAAAGCAGCAGCCACTTGTCAACTAATTATCAATCCTAAATTAGCTTTAACAGCTCAAACAAAGGACCCTCAAAAACGGATTGGTACATAAAATGTTAGATGTAAACGTAAGGAAGGTTTAACTAAATTTTCTTAATATTTTCACTATCTATGATATATAATTATATTAAAGAAAGTTGTTAGAACTTTATGTTAAGAAAAATTTTTGAACGTTTTAATTTAAAATTGTAAAATTTAAAAAATTGTAAAACAGTGAAATTCGGATATTGTAAAAACTTAAATGAGGTCGCATTTCGAGATTTTTTTACTTTTTCAACATCAAATACACATTTTATTTAATAATCAATGTTATAAACAAGTGGATGGATTTGCAATGGGATCTCGATTAGCACCAACATTAGCCTCAATTTTTTTGTCCACAATTGAAGAAAATATTTATTTGTTTTCGGGTTATAAACTACTTGTATATAAAAGGTATGTACATATATATGTAATAGAAGTACAGAGTACTCGACTATTTTTAGACTTATTGATCAACAGGAAATCCAATTGCAATGAAACTGGGACTTATTGAAAGAAACGACATGGGGTTGTACACAACTCCGGGTAGTTTCTGTGAAACTAGGTGCAAAATCAACATGATTAAATGTTTAATATCTTGTTCTTGGTCTCTGTCTTCAGCATATGTAAACGCCGATGAAAGTTCAAATAAATTATCAAACTTATTAAATAAGGATGGTTGGTCGAAATCATTTATCAAACTTAAGATAAATTATTAAATGAGTCAAAAAATAGTAATAATAAAAATCTTAATAATACAATAATAACGTCCCCACAAAATAATATAAACCTCACAAAAATAGAAACCATTCTAAAAGGAACTACTGATTCAAATGATATCAAGGATATCGTTACTAGAATAGAGAAATTTAAGAAATTGGATTCAAATAACAATGATGCAGCCACCATTCGAGGAAAACTGAAAATATAGAATTTAAAACAGAATGAAAAACGATAGGATACAAAAGAAAATTTTATGCAAATGGAAACCGATATGAAGGGAAAAATCAAAATGAGTGGAAATAAAATACGCAATTGTTTTAATAATAAGAATTTTGCAAAGATTTTTAAAGTTGAAAAGCATCAGTGTCCGATTATCAAATTTCAACGAAGATGAAAAATATCACAATTTTTTATGTGATAAATAGAAGTTTAGATACAACTCTTTGTTCTGCTTCAACAATTTTGATGATGAGTAATACTTTAATAAATCATTTTTCTGTGCTTCAGTTTTATTTTTCCACGAACTTTTGAGAATTTTCCTCGTAGACATACATACAATGAACACATTCATCTTTAGAAATGATCATATTTAACGGGGATCCCAAATAATATCCAATTGAAGACACCTAAAATAGTTTAAATCCTCATCGATTGAACAAGCCAAATTTTTAAAGATCAAATGTGATTCCTTGAAATTCTCTAAAATAATATTTTTGGATCGGGTCAAACTAATGTATTTTTTAAGAGACATTATTGATCATTAAAAATTTTCGCAAAAATCATTAAAGAATTTAATTATTAATCATACTGAACGGCCAAAAGTTTCATTATTTTATTGATCTCATAACCAAACCCCTACATGGATAGGTATCCTCGAATTGTGGCTCAATCACAATAACAGTTTAATTTCTATGTAATAGTTATTAAATAAAACAAAAACATAAAATAATTATAAAAATTTTTTACTTACTTCTTAATTTTATGGTAATTAACTTTTATTAATTTCGTTTTCACTTATCTTTCAAAAATAATGTATAAAACAAATGAAACACCAAAAACTATAAAATATAAACTTGAAGCAAATTAAAAAAAATCATTCCCGTATATTACATTTTTCCAAGAGTACCCTAAAATTTTAGGAAAGTTACCACCATAATTTACCGATTCTAGGTCAAAACTGCCTAGGTCTAATTTATTGCTGATGATTGTCATGTAAAATAAAAATTAGTAAATTATTTGGATAGTTTGTGTTTTTTATTTATTTTTGTGATATATAAATATATTTTGTGACAAATTAAATAATCTAACAAAAAAGTTATAAAAATTTATAAAGAAGGCAGTTTTCACCCTGTATCAATTTGCCTATATGATTGAGCTACCCATTGTAGCAATCCAAAAAATAATTTTGCAAATGCATAAACAATTTACGGAAAAAAAGTTAAAATTTCTATCCTAAAATCAATCTGAATAATTTAAGTATAATAAAAATGAATCATCAATCAAATGAAGGTTTGAAGCGAATAAACTCTCGGAAGACGACCTCTTCATTTAATGTTAAGCCTAAAAGCCATGGAATTCTTAAACATTGATTGTTTGCATTTAAAACGTTATTGTATCAGTTTTTTTCTGCAATTACCCACAAGTGAAATGATAAATTGTTTTTACAAGATAGTCTGTATTCAGAATATCATCTATTCTCTCAAAAGTGTATTGGATTCCTTATGTGGGGAAAGGGAGACCAAATAAAGTAGAGATGTTAGCTAGATAAGATGCAAGTTAATTGGAATGGACAAAAATTCATTGACAGGTAGTTTTAAAGTATTTCTTTCATAAGATGTATATTTTACAATAGATATAGATATTCTTATAGATATTGGAGTTCAGTCAAAAATGAACAATTTGGAAAAAGCTATTACTGAGAGACCTCAAAACTAAGAGACCCAATAATATCATTCTTGCGCTTTTCTGATATACTCTTGTAACATAATGAAAACCATTCATGAAACAATTAAATTAATTCAATACGGATTTTAGAATTCGGAGCCAAATTAGTCTCCAATTTCGATTTAAAGATGTTATACAATTAAAAGTGACGTAACAGTTTTCGGCTCCGGCTACGAAAAACTGACTATCCGACCATTTTTTTTCAACTCCGGTACCGGCTTCGCTCCGGCAAAATTCTACCGGTTTTGATGCCAGTTTTTTGGTCAATGTTTACAAAAATTCATAAATAATGCGGTTATAAAAACAAGTGATGTTAAAATAAGATCATACATATGTATATACCTCGTAAAAATGAGGTATATACAGATGCAGTTATACAGATTCTATTATAGAATCGACAAATGCTGGGATGTTGGACTCCAAATTCTGCATGAAGTCACGGGTGGGTTGCTTTGGTATAATTATTAGTTCAGGCATTTCTCTTAAAAGAGTGACCGACAAACAAAGAAACAAACAGACACATTTTTAGATAAATATTATTTAATTATTTGTTGTTATCAACATTGCTAGAAAGATAAAATATTTTAGTTTATCAAATATTTACAAAGATCATATTTAACTACTAAATAATAAACTTAACCTTAATTTGAAGCTGTATTAAAATGATTGTTGAAGTGATAAGAGCAGTAGAGAATCGAAGAAATAGAGAACGGTGTCGTCTTTGGAAGTAGATCGAAATCGAATTCTTTATTTACAAGTGCATTTTGTACGTTTTCTATTTCATTTATCAATCTAAGTTTTCGTTTTTTTAATGGAAGATGATTATTAATAACACATAAATTATTGCCTTTTCCATTTCCATTGACGTTGTCATCAGATATTTCACCCAGAGATGATTTTTGTTCTGTTTCCATTAAAAGAAAATATAAGTTAATGTAATCTAAACATCATTCGAAGTCAATAAGATCAAAGAAACTTTATTTAGTGTTAAAAACAAAATAAGTTTCGATTTCCTTCAGACTTTGATAAGTGATTATTGAATTATACACTTAAATTTACATAAAAATAGTTTCAAAATATCGAACGTTGCTTGAAATGTTTTATAATATTAATATTATATAAGTATATATAATGGTTATGATAAAGAACTTTAAAATTTTTTTTGTTTGACTGCGGTAAGAATGGATGAATTTTATCATTTCTTACAAGAATTTAACCGTATCAGTATCATATGTTGAAAATAGGTTGCGCGCACATTAGTTTTTTTTGTTTTAGAGTTACATGTCCGGTGTATTCAAGCTTCATTTCAGCATAGTTTTGTATCACTTTGTTCACGAAATCATAATTCAAGGATGTATTCCGAGAGTTTCGATGAAAAGGTCCACGACGTGCGGAAATATACGGTCTAAAATGTGATACTGGCATCCTACGTATTGCAGTCTTGGCAAATAGAAACTCCTTTCTTTCGAAAATACACTCTTCATTGTTAATGCTTACTAATCTGGCTTTCGAGAAGACGTTTTGTCTGTCCAATGTCAGAGTTTTAACGCCGGTGACAATTAAATTAATTAACCCTATTAGCTTACAATCCACAATCGACATTTTTGAGAGAAAGCTTTAAACTCCGATACCATTCAAACCACTTTGACTCTAACTATATTATTGCCAATACTCAGAATATTGTATTTTGTTTATTTATTTGCTCTTCGTAGTTTTCTTTTTATTCTTTCTTAACTCATGTTTTATGCATAACTTGTCAAATTTAATCTTAATGTTGTGATCTAACTTTTTGTTTGAGTACATGTTAACAATTTGCAATATACAAATATTTATATTAATAACAATAAGAAAATAAATTAAAATGAAAAAAAATAGATTAATGAATAATGGAAAAGATATAATTGCAATAAAATTTGACAAGGGTAATGGTCTCAAAACACTTAACAAAATAACTAAAAGATAGAATAAAAAGACACATTACGTATATGAGGAGTTAATTTTAATTTACATTTCGCTAAAATAGTTGATTATTTTTTTAATTTGAAAGTTTTAAAAAAAGTAAATAAATACAAATGTTTTTAAATTAAAATGATATTAAAAAGAAAACCATGAAAAATTACATACTTGTTTAAAAATTAAAAATTTTTACAGTTATAATAATTGATATATGCTAATAAAAGTTTTGAAATAAGAATTTTAAAATAAATAATAACGGATTAAATTTTATAATATTTCAAGAAATATTTTTTTTTAAATAAAAGGCTTAGAGTAAATTTAAATTAATTGTATTAATTTAAAGTTTTAAAATTTATGAAATTTTTTCAAATTGAAGAAAAATTTAATATTGGGTTGGCCAAAAAGTCATTGCATTTTTGAATAAAAAGCTTGAAAATATAAAACGATGTGATAAAATTTAAATTCAATTATATATTCTGAAACCTTAATTTTCAGACTATGTTTATACAAAATATTAATTGATTTTGTTTTAATTTATTACTTTACCGTCAATTCGAAATGGAAAATCAAATTGAGCATATTTGTCATGTTTTGTTGCATTATTTTCGCAAAGGGAAAACCGCTGTGCAAGCTCATAAGAAGATATGTTTTGTATATGGTAGTGACTCCTTAAAACTTCGACAGTGTCAATACTTGTTTTCTAAATTTCGTTCTGAAAAATTTCATCTGAAAGATGCACCACGCTCCGGTCTAAACGCATTTGGTGAAACGTATAGACATTTGTGATTCCATTTTGAAGCGAGAATAAAGTTATCCATTTTTGAAGCACTTGATTAAGGGTGACGAAAAATGGATTGTTTACAACAATGTGGAACGACGACGATTATGGACAAAACGTGGTGAGCCTGCCAAAACGATCGCAAAAGCAGAAATTCACCAAAAGAAGGTTATGCTTTCCGCCTGGTGGGATTTTAATGGAATTGCGTGTTTTGAACTCCTTCTGAGGAATGAAACCATCAATTCAGACAGATATTGTGGTCAGCTGGAGAAATTGGCTCATTCAATTCGACAGGAACGTCCTGAATTGGCAAATCGAAAATGAGTTGTCATTCAGCATGATAACGCAAGACCACATACAACTCTTATCACTGGGTTGGGAGGTTTCACCGCACCCACCGTATTCTCCAGACATGGCCCCATCGGATTTTCACTTATTTAGATCACTGCATAATTCCTTAAACAGAAAAACATTCGCCAGTGATGATGACATCAAATCGTTCCTAGACGGCTTTTTTGCTGACAAAGGCAAAGGTTTTTATGAATCAGGAATAATGAAGCTACCGGAAAGGTGGAAGAAAGTGATTGAAAATAATGGACAGTATATCGTGTAAAAATATTTTTGCTTCAATGTCATTTTTTGATAATAAATATTTTAGTAAAAAATGCAATGACTTTTTGGCCAACCCAATAGATTGATTTTGGCGAAATAATTGAATTAACAAGAAATTTGTTTAATTATGTGAATTATTGTCATTAATAAAATTTTAGTGTTAAATTATGAACCTTGAATCAAGTGATAATGAAAGTGGCCTAAACACTACTTAGTGCCATAAAAGATAATAATAATAATCCTTTACAAATGAAATGTGGCCTCCATAAAACGGGGACATTTTCCAAATATGTAAGTATTATTCTAAAGCCTTCAACACATTAAAATGAGTAATCAAAATGAGTAACAATATACAAAACAGTCTAAATTTGTCAATTAAACAATATTCCTCAAAAATATTAAATTTCTCCATTTTTTAAAACCATAATTACTTAATTATTGATAATACAATTAATAATTTTAATTCAATTCAAATAGAAATGAACAAAAAAACAATGTTTACTCATTTCTTTCCATTTTATTTATTATAATTACAGCAAATAAACAAATCACTCAATCCCATTTAAAATTTGATTACTTATTGTTAATAAATCACTTAGATAATTAATGTAAAAAAGAAAAGTAAATACAAAGATTACAAAAGCTTGTCAGATTATAAATATGTATTGTCATTATCCCATGATGTATGGAACAAAATGACGTATTACATTTGCTGAGTCCACTCACCACTTCCAGAAGCACGTCGTTAATTATTTATCATATCACAGATGTGCTCACTCTACGACACTATAATTACGTTAAAAATAAAATGAAAGCAAAATCTAATTAGTTTTTAATTGGTAAAAGCTTTTTTTTGAGGATTAAACTATTAGACAATTAACATTATCAAAATATTTTAGACGATTTTAAAAGTACTATTATGATTATATATTATTGAATATTCACCTTTAATTAACTGTTGTAATAATTTTGTCAGTTGATTTTTCCGAATAAGTAAATCAGATGCATCCTGAAGGAGTTGTTGACGCTTGAGCAAGTACTCATGATCCCTTTTGACAAGCATCTAAATTGTTAAATATATATAACGATTTGATTGAGAGAACAGAAAATAGATACGTAATAAGCGATTCAAACGCCGAAAACAGTCACCTAAATTACGCAAAATATTACTCATCACATACCTTAATATAACGTATACTAGCTTTTAACACAGATATATTGGAACACTTTTTATCTTTCATGTTGGGTAACTTGCCCTTGAGAACATTGAAGCCGTATTTCAGTTGAGCTCTTCTGAAATAATACATTACTATTTAAATATTACTATTGAAATAGAATATAATATAATTCTTAACTTCATAACTTATTATGATTTTATATTATTTGGTTTGTGATTTAGATAAAAACTCATAACACTAAAATTTTATTTCTATCATTCTACAAAAAACTTTATGAGGAACAATATTTTCAATTTGCATAAACCAGATTTTTAAAATTTTTAATATAAATATGAATATATTAATTAATGATATACCATTGAATTTATTTTAAAGTGTTGTATTATAAATTAAACATTTATTTACAATTTTGGTTAATCCGAAATATTTCTTTTTTTAAAAAAAACGAATGTAACTAAATTATTTGAACTTATTTAATTATAAATATGATATTACAATTTAAATATTCAAAAATTTAAAGTTCACCAAAAACCCATAACAAATTTAAATTATATGACGTAAACTGATATCTACAGAAATATATAGTGAAAGTTACAAAAGAAAATCTAATATAGAAATAGTTTTGTTCCACTTACTCCGCTAAATCATCTTATCGCTTGGAAACTGACACGAAATCGAATTATAAGTAGTAATAATAATTAAAAACTATATATGCTAGTGAATTATATCTTCTAATATCCGACATAATAAATCAAATTTTCATCTTTTAAAAAAGATATCATGAATTAATACATATATTTTAACAGAAATAATTATAGTAAAATAAAAATATATAATTAAAAGC
The DNA here is from genome assembly GCA_001938485.1 of Girardia tigrina. Lineage (NCBI taxonomy): Eukaryota > Metazoa > Platyhelminthes > Tricladida > Dugesiidae > Girardia > Girardia tigrina. The sequence goes on along the minus strand of MQRK01236931.1, from coordinate 21,715 downwards.
AAACTGGTACAATAAATTGAATATTTGTATATAGATTTTATATAATTATTTTAATATCATATTTAATTTAGGAGTATTGTTTTAATTAACAAAACAAAAACATTTCTGCATTAATTTAACTTATATATTTAAACAACTATTTTCATATAAAAATTAGAAACCTTGCCTTCATTTTCCATGATGTTTGCAAATGGTTTTGGTTTATACAGACAATATTTTCTATTTTTATTTCACTGAATTTTAATTAATTTCACTTTTGAATAATTATTTTGTGCACTTTCCTTCGATTTGTAAACACTCGTGCATCTTCGTGTTTTGCATCAAGATAACAAGAAAGAAGGAGCATTTGTTTGCAAAGGAAGATGAAGGCAAGGAAAACAACTGTTTTTTATTCAAAACAATATAGATGGCTAAGAGGAAAAGAAGGAATAATAAATTTATATTTTTCAATGGTTATTATTACAGGGTTTTTCATTTATTTCAAATGTAAACACTCAATATTTTAAATCTTTACGCCCATTCCGTTAATTTAGATTTTCGAAATAGAAATGATAGAAAGAAAACAAAGAAATTTTATAACTAAAGATATAAATGACTTCGTAATGAATTTGTCAAGCAATGGTCAGCAAAACATAACCAACATTGCTCGTATGACCAATCTCCACAGAAAAACCGTGTCTAAAATACTTAAAAATCATTCTTTAGATGTAGAATTCGTATCATCTAGCACGAAATGTAAAAGTATGTGTTCATTACGAAATTCAACATTTTCCAATTGTGAACAGTTAATTTTCAACACCATTTCTTGTAACAATTCTCTCAACCAACGTGAGATAAAAGAAGAACTTGTCGAAAAGTTGGACGTAAACCTATCTTCATCAACGATTTGCAGAAAAATTAAAAAATAAGTTTTCTTAGAAAGACTTTCGCTAATTCCAGAAGAAAGGAATACTATTGCAAGAATAAATGGAAGGGTGGTTTATGCATCAGAAACGTCGAACATTTCATTAAATAACATGATTTTTCTTGACGAGACCGGATTTAATGAACACACTTGACGATTATTTGGGTACTCGTTAGCTGGACAAAAAGCATATACTCAGGTACCTGGAAATAGAAATGTCAACAGGATTTGTATTTACAAAACCAAAGTTATCCAGATGACGAAGTGCTTTGAGAATGACCGAGCTCCTTGGACAGCCAGCGGGTACTAGTACACCGTTGCTGCTCTACCAGGGCACGAAACTCCCCTTTGTTCACCACTGATCTGAGCGTTCTTGATCTTTAAGACTACTATCTCCTTGATTAAAATGACGAAACCACCACTGAGTTGTATTTTTCATGAGTACATTCTTGCCTTCCGCATTTTGAAGATTTCTCGAGTCGCAGCTGCTGTTGTTAGGCCTTTTTTCGAATAATATCATAATAAGACATGAATAACTGTTTTTTTTTCAATCATTATAAAATGTAAAAAGTAGAGTAATGAAGTCTAAAGATTTAACTTTTAAAGTGTAGTTTGATTATTCTTTTTATGGGCTGTAAAAAGATATTAAATGTTGTGTATAAATTTTAGACTTTAATGATCTCGTAAAACAAAAACTTTAATTCACTAAACAATATGAATAGGTTTTAACTCAACCTGGTATAATTGAAGATTTTAAGAATTGAGATGGCCTTACTTTGTTCATTGTTAATATGAATTAATGAGTTTTTGTATTATTAATTTTGTATGAATTTTTCAAAGAACTTCCGCCCTTCTGAAAAACGTGAAGATCATCCTTGAAATAACCATTCAGAATATGGTATTTTAATGATTTATTTGTGGTCAGCAATGTTTATTTTCCTAAAAAGAAACACAATTATACACAAAGTATACATAAGATATATATATATATATATATATATATATAT
>MQRK01236931.1:8483-19754 GCA_001938485.1 Girardia tigrina | reverse complement strand
ATATATATATATATATATATATATATATATATATATATATATATATACAGGGGTGGCCATAAGTCGCTTTACCCAGTTTTAATAATAATAAACACAAAATTCTAAATGATTTCTAAACAAAAACCAGATAAAATTTTTTGTTTTAATAATTATTTATCTAAAAATTTTTTAAATTATTTCATTTTGTTCATTGTTGTTGGCAATATTGGCATTGCACGACAATTAACACTTCAGCAACGAATTTTTATAGTAAAGCAGTGGATAAAGCATGATAGAAATTCAAGAGCTGTAACTGCAGCATTTGCAAAAGCTAATGACGCAGCTAATGACGCTCCTCCATCACGACAATAAATGCATGTTTTGACTAAAAAGTTTCACGAGACCGGCTCTGATAAAAATAAAAGTTGTATCATTTAGAATTTTGTGTTTATTTTTATTAAAACTTGGTAAAGCGACTTATGGCCACCCCTGTATATATAGTATAAATGAAAATAAATGTTAATGAGTACTTCAATTTGAAAATAAATAAATATTTTAAATGAGATCATCCAAACAGTTCAAATATTCAAAATTACTAAAAATAAATGTCAATGTTATGGTGTACTAAACATTGAAAATTAAATAATGAAAGTTAATAATTTCACGTTAAAATATATTATACAGGGGAAAAGTCGAAAACTAATACTTTTTCCTTGAAAATATTTATATAACAAAATAATGATTTTATTTTTGTCAGCGAGAATTCTTTCATTAAGATATTGAAAACTCTTTGTTGATTTATTTTTTATGTTAATTATAAATTAATTTTACAAACATTTGGTCTGTCAAGAAACTTTAACTTTCATATTTACATTTTTTAGTTACTCAGCTTATGGATGATATGACATACGTTGGAGAAGAAGGTACTTCTAGAAACGATTGATTAAATTTAAATGTACAAAAATGAATTCTACTTTGAAACATCAACATAAATAATATTAATTTAACGAATAAAGCAAAAAAACATTAGTTTATAATAAAATCAAATTCGGTAAGTCTGGGTAATTTCCATAAATAATTGAGTAGATCACCAATGCAAAGTATACAAAACTGTACTATCACTGACCTGTGTTTCTCTAGATTATTGTGCAGCAGCTTGTTTACATTGGTCGCGATATTACTGAAAATATTAACACGCGATGAACATTTATTGAACTTTGATAGAAATCACATACTATTCTATACTTCGTAAATAAAAGGACATCAATAACGTTTCAATATTTCAAAATATAAGTAAAATAAAGTAAGATAATTTTTTTACAAAATCACTAAATTTCAAAATCTTTACTAAAACAGCGGTACGAAAACGGCATGCTCCCAAATGTAAAATTCCTCATAATCCCTCTGAGGTATCATTAATAAATTTTACTAGTCGGTTAATTTAAAATTTGAAAGTAAATAAGTATCAACTTTCAATAAAAAATACAAACTACTTAAAAAATATATAAAATTAAAACTAAAACATAGCAGAGTCTAATAATAATTTTAAAGCTAAAAACTAATTAAAAAAGAAAATCAAAACGAATTTAAACAAAATTTAAATAATTAAATTTTAAATTAAATTATTACTGTTTGAAATTTAAAAATCAAAAATAAAAACATATCAGCTTCCTATCACTTACAGATGTTGAAGATCAACACCAATATCTAACTAACTAACCTTTTATCATACTACTATTATTTATATTGTTCACAAAATCTTAGGAATAGCGTATAATCCAGTATCTGTTTTGCTATTATTGTTCTATCCGTCTCATAATGACCACCTTTCCTAAAATTATCGACATAAAGCATTATCCTTATAAAACATTATTGATCTAATCTCCTAATCCAACAATCAATGATCAAACAAGAACCTCTTCCACTTGATTGTTTATTACATCACACTTAGAATTAAAACATTTTTATGATCTGAATCTGTGTCGTGATAGCTTTGAATTCGCTGATTTCATTTCTTATTATATAGTTCAGAGTGAAGGTGAATTTCTGGTTTCTTTTTATATATCTCTAGTTTATTTACAAATGTTCCTTTGGTTGAAACTTTGAATTTGTGTTTTGATCTGTGTAAAAAATCAATCAAAACATCATATACTGATAAGGTTAATTTTGAAAACTATTAAGATTTGAAACATCAAATGTTCATTCTTAATTAAATGAATCTCTTAAACACAAACGGCTAGAATTTATCAATAGAAAAGGTGTGGTGTTCCACCAAGATAATGCCAGACCTCATACAAGTTTGGTAGTTTTTTAGCAGCAAAGAACAAATATTTTATGAACGTGAAATTATGTCACTGCCAGGAAGATGAAAGTAGGTATTGGACTACAATGGCCAATATGTATTTCAATAAAATATTTATTCGTCATAAAAATTAGTCTTTTACTTTAATACAAAAAAACGAAATGCCTTTCCGAACAACCCAATATAAATAACGTATGTGAGCATGTGTGTTAGTTTGTTAAAATATATTTTAGTGTAAAATCTTTGTCTTCTAAAACTTCAATTTTAAATATAATGAATTTGTTTCAACTTAATTTCACTTTTACAGTTGAAAATGATACAATGGAGTCTGTTCTTTTCTCAAACTTTTGGTTGAATTAAAATTTCTTAGTTATGACACTAGAATTTATAGCAAGAAAACTGATACCAGTTTCTGTACTTTACTGGACAGTTTTTGTGCCTAGAAATATTAAAAAAACATGATTAGATGCTTAATTTTTCGATCTTGGTCATTGTCTTCACCTTTACTTAAATCTGTCGTTCCTTGTTAAATCAGAATGCTTATTCTAAATCTTTTTTCGAAAAAAATAATAAAGAAAACAGATTTCCTATTTAATATCTTCTATTGCTACGTTTGAAGACTTTGTGAGGAATATTTGGTGTGTGGATGTTTTTGTGTAGTTTTTGCATGTTCAAATGTTGTATGTTGATTTGGGATTGTGCCTCTCCTAACCAGATGGATTATCAATATTTAAATATTTAATTAAATATCGATATAATAATAATAATATAAAAATAATATAATAAATTCATATATTAGTTGATCCAGAACATTGATCGGAAACATACTGTCCATATCATTGACATCCTTCAATAATTTTTCTTGTATAATATAATCGTCAGAAAACACGTCCACTTCTTCAAGCTTATTCTCCCTTGATCGTGGTACGAAGGAAATTACCCAGACATTACATTTATCTAATTCGACCGTCCATGATCATTTGAAGCGCCTAGGTTTTACATCAAAACTCGACACATGGATTCCCCATAATCTTACTGAACGAAATTTATGCTGTCGTTTAGACCTCTGCGACATGCTTCTCAAAGGTCAAGAAAATGATTCATTTTTGAAGCGCATCGTCACTGGAGATGAGAAATGGGTAGTCTAGAATAATGTAAAACGCAAGAGATCTTGGAGTAAAAAAAGATCATCCTGCTCAAAGCACTTCGAAAGCTGACATTCATCAAAAAAAGTGATGCTATCTGTTTGGTGGGAATTCAAAGGAATCGTATTTTATGAACTTCTTCCAGACAAAACTACGATCAATTCGGACGTCTACTGTCATCAGCTGGACAAATTAAATGAATCTCTTAAACACAAACGGCTAGAATTTATCAATAGAAAAGGTGTGGTGTTTCACCAAGATAATGCCAGACCTCATACAAGTTTGGTAGCTCGCCAAAAGCTTTTACAGCTTGAATGGAACATCAAACCTCACCCACCATATTCTCCAGACCTTGCACCTTCTGATTATCAGTTGTTCCGATCTCTACAATATTATTTAGATGGTAACACTTTTGGATCAAATGAAGATGTTAAAAATGACCTTGAAAAGTTTTTTAGCAGCAAAGAACAAATATTTTATGAACGTGAAATCATGTCACTGCCAGGAAGATGGAAGTAGGTATTGGACTACAATGGCCAATATGTATTTCAATAAAATATTTATTCGTCATAAAAATTAGTCTTTTACTTTAATACAAAAAAACGAAATGCCTTTCCAAACAACCAAATATAAATAACGTATGTGGGCATGTGTGTTAGTTTGTTAAAATATATTTTAGTGTAGAATCTTTGTCTTCTAAAACTTCAATTTTAAATATAATGAATTTGTTTCAACTTAATTTCACTTTTACAGTTGAAAATGATACAATGGAATCTGTTCTTTTCTCAAACTTTTGGTTGAATTAAAATTTCTTAGTTATGACACTAGAATTTATAGCAAGAAAACTGATACCAGTTTCTTTACTTTACTGGACAGTTTTTGTGCCTAGAAATATTAAAAAAACATGATTAGATGCTTAATTTTTCGATCTTGGTCATTGTCTTCACCTTTCCTTAAATCTGTCGTTCCTTGTTAAATCAGAATGCTTATTCTAAATCTTTTTTCGAAAAAAATTAATAAAGAAAACAGTTGATCAAAGAGTTTTGAAAGATTTGAAAAATCAAAGATTTGCTTTTCCTGAAGGTTTTAAGAAAGAAATTGAAGTAGCATTAAATATTAATAATTTGCCTAAGTATTGCTAAATTTTAACTTATTATGAAGTATTTAAAAACTTATAAAATAAATTGTTAAAAGCAACTAACAAATAATTAAATTAGAAAGCTGTATCACGATCGCATAAAATTCAAAGTATGTTTAATAATAAATCTGTTACACTTTTAACACTTTGTTTTGATCTTGTTTATATAAATGTAATGGGTGCGATGTCACATACATTGGAGAAACTACTTTTTATCTCTGTACACGAATTCAAGAACAAAATAGGAGAGAGTAAGAGCGATATTGTAGAATCTTTTGATAGTTATTGGGAGTGTTGTGTGGAGCTTGTTAATTAGGTCGCGTTGCCCGTAAATCTATGTTCAATAGGCAATCTCAACCGAAAACTTTGATTAGCGTATTCATTATTTTGGCATTTTACAGGTTAAATAAATTATTAATAAGTGACCTGAAGATGATGGTTGGTCCGTCGAAACATATTGTAAATATATTTTAATATTGAATGAATGTTTTTTTATTAAAAAAATATAAAATATCAAATCTAAGTAGAAATAATTAAATATCTAAATTTTATGTTCAGTAAATTTATCTTTTTTTGAAGAGTTTAAAATTTATAGAAAATACAATTGGATAAATATTTTTTTATTTAAATATTAATATGCTTAGTAAAATTTAAAAAATATTAAAGTTTAAATTATAATATTAAATAGAATTTTATAAACAAATAATATTTTTAAATTATAAAAACGTTATGCAATATAAAACACTAATAATTATTTAAATAATTGGGATTGTAAGTAGCGTTTATGCCACTTTCAGTATTATAAAATTCCGAAATCATACTTTAACACCACAAAATTTATTAATATCAACAATTCACATATTTAAACAAATTTCTTAATAATTCAATTATTTCGCCCAAAATTAATTCATTAAATTTTTTCGATTAAATTTTAAAAATTTACGAAATTTAACCTTTAAATTAATTCAAACATTTTACGAAACTTTATCATAAAAACTAATTAATTTAAATTACAATAAACCATTTTATTAAAAAATTATTTCTTAAAATATTAATCCGTTAATTATTTATTTTAAAATTTATTTAAACTTATTTCATAAATTTTATTAAAATATATCAATTTTATTACTGTAAGCATATTTTAAATAAATATTTATTTTATCATATTTTTACTCTACATTTTAGTTTTTTAATTTATTTCTTTTAAATTTTCAAATGAAAAAATAATAAACTATTTTGGCGAAACTTAAATTTAAACTAACCCCTTATAGGGATCATTGAAATGGTTGTTAACAAAAGGAAAAGATGCGGAAATATTTATTCAAATTTTGTTAATAATAAATGCAAATTTTTTCTTATCTAATAATTGCGAATATTTGTCAATGAATACTGTTAGGTTCGATATCAAAAGTTGAAGTCATAACACCAAAATTTTATTAATATAACACATTGTTCATTGAACAAATTTTCAATGAACAATTTTCCATTTGTACAAACCATTTATACATAAAGATAATGACATATAATTATGAATGTGAGGGATAATTTGGAATGTTGTAAGTTTGTTGTTTGTATGCTGTTTAGATTTGTGACTCTCCTACTCAGATGGGATTGATATGTTATTTGATTGATTATTTGAATCTAATGAAATTAATCTAATGATATTAATTTTAAGTACTAATTAATTAAAGTTTGATAATTATGAATTTTAATAATATTTTCAGTAAACGATTTTAACTTAGTAAATTTGATATATTTTAAAAATTAATGTTTATTTAAAAAATTAAAAAATGTCTTTTTATCCAATAAAATTATGAGAAATTAAAATGTAATATTAAAAGTTCCCATTTATTGATTTTTTTATATTTGAATATGTAATCAAAAACTATATCAATCAAAGAAAGATGACCTCTGAAAATTGTTGCGAAGAATCTGTTTGTGTTGTAAATAAATGTTTGCATTCAAATTGTGATATTGTTAATAACGAATAATTAGTTTATTATTTCTTAAATTTGGGAATTTCCAAAATTAATTTGGCAACATGGCTTTTATTATTTTTATAAAAAATTTTACACAAAATTTTTCTTTTATTTTATATTTTCTTAAAATTTCATTTTAATCAGTTTTAATGTATATAAAATAATGTTTCAATAATAAAATAATCATTTTAAAATTTATATAAAATATTTTCAATCCTAAAAATTTTTAATGCTTTAATTTTTTAAATATTTTAATCATTCCTTTGAGAGATTTTAAATATTAAAATTCAAAATTTTATGTGAGCTCCCCAAAATCCTAACAAATACAAATATCGTTGAAAACTGGAATGTTTGGAAACAAGTTTGTTGGTTTAAACTAAATAGCTTTTTAATAAAATAGAAATAAAAATTATCGTAATTATTAAAATTATTTCTAATTATAATTAAAATTGTTTTTAAAAATCTAAATATTTATTCGAATTTCAAAAAGTCACTTACGTCAGTCGTCCTTATTGTGGAATACTTAAAAAATAAACATCTAATGACGTTGGAAAAATTTTTATATTTTTCAAGTGATATATCGTTTAAAGAAACAAAATGGTCTCACTTAAACTTAAATTTGTGATTTCACAGCTACAGCAACACCATGTATTTTTAACTCGTGTTGATGAGTTTATAATAAATGCTATTTTTATCTTATAATTTTGATTCTTTATCAATGAATATGGATATCGATGAAAATTATGATTATGAGTGTTATGTCACTCAACATTTTCACATAATAATTTGTTTACTGAGCGATGCGATACGACAAAAAATGTTCAATGCCAAAAGAGAAAAATTTTATTTTAATTGAATATATCAATTACAACTTAAATTAAGAAAAACCGATAAAAAAACAAATCTAAACTGGCCCTCAAATGAATGATACTCACCTCTTTAGCATTGTATCGGAGCACCATCAAGCAGACTGAATTAAAAATAGATCAATGAATTCGGTTTAATCACATAAAAAAGAAGAATGAGATAAATTCTAAGACGGAAAATTACCGAATGATCGTTAAATAATTTGGTCAAGAAGAATTTTGGATTGATTGAAACTGAAACTGTTCACTTACTAGTTCAATCAAACTAAATGTCTCGCGAATATTTATTTATTTAAACAAAACAACCGTACGAAAATGAAGTCAGTTTGGATTATTAATAATTAGCGAATTTGTTTTTTTTTATAAAATGATAAATTGATTTAAAAAAACGATTTTATAATTTAAATTTGATTTAACTAGGATATAAAAAATTTGAAATCATTATCAAGAATTTTTATTGGTTTTATTAATCATTTAAATGATTATGTGAAATTTGCGTGCAAAATGCATTTTATTAGGAAATAAATGAATTTTTCAAAGAAATTACTGTGGAAAATAAAATTTCCTCGTTGATTAAGGATGGTTAAGAAAAATACGATTTGATTACTTAGAGATTTAATATAATTTAAAGCATATTGTAATAGCCTTCACATATATATATATATATATATATATATATATATATTATCGATCCGTTCGATAATATGAATTAAATAATCAGATAGTTGGATTTATTCGTACTTTCTTTGCGAATTCAGTCGTAACAAACAGATTACGTGAAATTTAATGCTTTTTATATCTTGAAGTTATGTTTCATTATATTCGCAATATCAATCGCGACAATGGGAATGACATTCTCTGTCAAATACCGCCATCTCATCGGACAACAACCATCAAATTGCAGTTATTCGGATTTTTGAACGATGTAATGATATTAGCCATTTCGATGTTGGGAGTTCTGATAATGCTGATTAAAAAGCAGCGATTTTAAGCTTGGTATAATTTAATAATTACGTTATCGTAGAAATCTAAACAATATTTCTATTAACCTGGTTAACTCTAAAGATTCAAACGTACAATTATTTAGAAGGCAGCTTCAACTTTAGTTCTTCATTGTACAACTTTGAAAAAAAGAAGTCAAAGAATTAAATGATATTTACCAACAACAGAGCAAGATTTAACATCATATGTCTGTTGGGATATATAAAGGTGATTAAAGAGCAATTATAAAACGAAATAAAACAAGGATATTCTTTTTAAATATGTTTATTTCTTATGTACAAGGTTACAGAAATTGATTTCGAAATATTTAAAAGATCCTATTCTATTTAACGAATTTGTATTTTGGGTAGAGCGAGAAAAGATAATTCTTTTGCCCGCAAATCAGTTTGATAAAAATAATATATAAAAATATATTACTGTCAATATAATTATATAAAATTTCTACGACTCGTACTTTGATAATCGTTTCTGCTCTTGGCTTTTAGTCTCTTTTGATCCTTTTAGATACGTACTTCTTATTGTCGACCTTTTTACTATACGCGGTCGTTTATATAGATGATTATATGATTTGGAATTCTGATTATCTCTGCGTGAGATAATTTTATGCAAATTATAATAAATTCTTTCAGATAGACTTTCACTTGATCTCGATAATGTAATTATCTCGACCTTTTAGATCAAACGTAGATCTTAATTAATATTTTCTTTAACTTTCGTTAGGTAATTAAGGGCGTCCTTTTCTTAAAATTTCTTTCTTTTATACTCTTCTTTCTGAGTATAATTACCTTTATTTATCTTTTTAAATATAATGTTTTTCTTTCTTTCGTAAATATTCTTTCATTTAATTTAGTTTGTTTATCTTTTTAATGTTTTATTTCCATTATTTATATATAATTTATACTTAATATGATAAATAATTTTCTTATTATATCTTATTAATTTAAACAAAATATTTTTTAATAACTACTTTTATTATTTATAAATTTATACTCAACATGTCGAAATAATATAATTCTATTAATCCTATTCAATGTCTACGTATTCTAGACAAGTCGAAGTCCGCTGCTTTGTGTCACATAGAGAAACCCAACAAGATGATTTCAGTTTCTTCAAACGTTTTAATTGTTTACAATTAAAAACTCTCAGCAATGATTTGTATCGTTCATAAATATCAAAATCGCCAACAATAATTAATTTCATACACAAAACAATCCTGATGTTTTAAAACAACATAAATTACAAAACATAAATTTAATTTCAATAGTGATTCAAAGCTGTCTCTGATTTTTTAACCAATCAAAGCTAGTCAATTGACTCATGAACTCATCACAACTCTACATACAGTTAGGTTAATCCTCAAATCCAAACAAAGGACTCTTTGTCTAAATGTGATCTGAAAATCAATCATAAACAACATCTAAAAATAATTATTAAATATCTTTTGCAATTTATATTATTTTAATTTTTTCTTTTTTAAATTATTTGAATTACTTATTATTTTAATACGTAATAATAATTATACATATATATATGCACAAGCAAGGTATCCAAATTAAAAGACTGTCCTTGGACAGGAGAGGAGACATTTGGAATATTAACAAAAATACAAATAAATTGAAATTCTGACACAATCATAAAAATATTAATTTTTAAAATTGTTATTATAATGAATAAAAACAATCAAGGGAAACATTTATAAGTCATTAAAAGACTGAGATAAATCATTGTGTAAACCATCATGCGAATCTATAAAAAATAGCTACTTTGTTTATGAACAAGAAAGCCTAAAATAATATTTAATTTTTATTTTAAAATGAACACATCAATTGCCATAAAATCAAACATTGTGAGAATAGATTTCTCTTAAGAGACCTTAGAAACTCAACCCTTAAGCATCTACACAATAAGGAAACATAAATAGTGCAGTATTTTCAAGTATATAACCCGGGTGTTTTTAGGGTTTATGTAAGAAAGTATTTATACATGTATACCCGCCATGCTCATATAACCCGCAAAACTTTTTTATTTATCCTTTTAATATTTATACAATTTATTTATATCTATTGCAAAATTAAAAAATAAACTAAAAAAATAATAAAATAAACCAGATATTTATTGTGTTAATATATAATATTTTGTAATTAGTTTTGTCCTGAATTTTTTTTAGGTATTATATTGATTTAAAAGTTAGGAATCAATAACTTATTTAAATGAAACTTTAGAATATAGTTTATTTACATAGGTTAATTTTTAAGTAGTGCTCTTCATTTTATTTTCCAATAAAGTATGTTTCTAACAATCACAACGATTTATCATTGTAAATTTTATGTTTATTGTAATTATTTACATGTTAAATTTCGAAATAAAACACGTCTATTTATAGAAGAAAAATCACATAACAAATATTTGTATTTATTTATTTAATAAATTGATGATTTCGTTGTGTTTTTTACTTATTTTATATTCTGTTATTTGTTTTTATGATTAATCGGTGCCTATATAATTTAAAATACAAGCTGACTATAATAACACTAAATAACGGCTGGTATTACAGTAAAAATCATGATAAGAAAACGAAAAATATGTTTTTCTCTATTTGAATATACGATAGTACCGTATATAAATCACATTACTTTTTCTTAACTGAATATTTTAGACACTGGAGCGAAAGTTTTGGTTTAACCGAACATTTGCCAGTTTAAGGAAAATAAATACATAAATAAAATATATAATTAATAAATTAACTAATTAAGTAAAATAAAATTTAAGTAAATAATTAAAAAAAAGAAAATTTCAAATAAATAAGTTAAATAAATAATTTAATTAATTAATCAATATATATATATATATATATATATAT
>MQRK01236927.1:15114-29503 GCA_001938485.1 Girardia tigrina | reverse complement strand
CGCCACAAAAAGAAACCGTTTTTACATCGTATTGTCACTGGCGATGAAAAGTGGATTCATTACGACAACCCAAAGCGTAAAAGATCATATGTGAAGCCAGGCCAACCAGCCAAATCGACGCCAAAGCCGAATATTCATGGTTTGAAGGTAATGCTCTGTATTTGGTGGGATCAGAAGGGTGTGCTGTACTATGAGCTGTTAAAATCGGGCCAGACGATCACGGGGGAGCTATACAGGCCACAATTGATACGTTTGAAGCAAGCAATAGCCGAAAAACGGCCAGAATGGGCGACCAGACACGAGAAATTGATTTTCCATCATGACAATGTTGCAGTACAGGTCAAAAATTATTTGGAAAATGCCGGATGGGAAATTCTACCTCACCCGCCTTATAGCCCAGACATAGCTCCTTCTGATTACCACTTGTTTCGGTCGATGCAGAATCATCTTTCTGGAATACGGTTCACCAATGTTGAAGGTATTAAAAAATGGCTTGATGACTTTCTCGGCGCAAAAAAAGATGAGAAGTTTTTTTGGGATGGAATCCATAAATTGTCTGACAGATGGGAAAAAGTTGCCGCTTCCGATGGACAATATTTTGAATAAAATATTTTTTCACTTTTATATTTAAATAAATAGTTTTTTTAACAAAAAAATACGAAATTAATTAGTTGTACACCCAATATAATTATTCTTTTAATACAAAATTGATAAAATTTTAATTTTAAATAAAACATTATAATTTTTATTTTACAACTCAATTTTTAAAAAAACATTTGATTATAGTTTATTTTTCAATACAAATTTTGAGTTACAATTAATTGTTATAAACATTAATATTTTTTACAACCGAATTTTATTTACAATGTTTGTTACTCCGAATTATTTAATTCCAAAAATTCTTGTCTAATAAATTAAAATTTAATTACAATTTTTATTTATATTTTAAATATTTATTTTTTAAAAAATTATATAAATAAATCATTTGAACTTATTTAATTATAAATATGATATTACAAATTAATTATTCAAAAATTGAAGTCTCAAAATCCCCCTAACAATTATAATGATATTTGGGAAGTCTATATTATTTGGCTGATTAAAAACTTATTGAATGCAAACCTTTTACAAGATTATCACAAATATGACTCTGATTATTAAGAGTTTATTATAAAGAAGTAAGAAGTTCATCATCGCTTATCGGAGGCAATTTACCAAGTACGAAATTTAATCATTTTCATAAATTGTGGCCCTATAAGAACATCAATTAAATGTTTGATATAATCATCCTTATTTGAAATGACTAACCATTTCTCTTAAGAAATTTACATACATTGATCTTATTGTTTAAATTTTATAATAAAAATAACCTTAAAATAAGAGAGTGCAAAAAATAAAAGTATAAAACTTGATAAGTATAATCATACAAATGTTCTTTTCAGATCAAGTTGTATAGCTTGATATGCATCAGTTGTTTTGAAGTACTTTTATAGATCTAAATGGAAATCATTCAACAGTATCAAATTAGCAAAACATCAGACACAATGAACAAGAAATCGATAAATTTTAAGGATTTATGAAGTCCGCTAACAATAAAGAATAGGAATAAAAGTATTAAAATATAACTGAGAATAAATTTAAATAAAATTGGCAAACTATCAAATAAAAAATTTTCCAAGCCAATCAGAATTTATTAATTTTGAATGTTTAACCGTCATCAACTAATCTACGATTTGTGGACGACACATACCTAATCGGCAAAGATGAGGCAGAGATTCAGGAACTTATGAATAGATTACACAAAGCGTCAAACAAATTTGGAATGGAAATCAACAGGCAAAAACGCAAAATAACAGTTTCAGGAAACGATAATAACGAGGTTAGACTGGAGATTTACATTGAAGGGGAGAAGTTGGAACATGTTAAGAGTTTCAAATACTTAAGCCCTACTATCACTGAGAATGGGGGAAGTGAAGAAGAAATCAGAAACCGGATTGGTATTGCAACAAGCGCAATGATTAAGCTTAGCACAGTTTTTAACCTCAAAGAAATCTATCTCAAGAGCAGATTAAAGATCAATAAGGCTATATTCTGGGTTACACTCCTCTGTTAGGGTTTCGAAAAATACACGTGAACACTTTTGAGAAAATTTTATATAGGAAAAAAAATTTAAATAATTCTTTTGGTAAAATTATTAATTTCAAACAAAATAATATTTAGTTTAACAAAACTTGGAATTAAAAATTATAAATGTTTGTTTTACTTCATCAAAAATTATAAATATTTTAGTCTTTGTTTTATCTCATCAATTTTCAAGGCTGAGGAAAACTGTTATATAAACAGCAGTAAATTTAGTTTTAATTTGCCCAAAAATATCTGCAAGAAATTTACTAAAAGAAGAAGTCTCTGTAACAAGTAACGTAAATACAAAATTGATTTTATTTTTATTTTATTCTTTTAAAATATTGGTAAACCAAGAAAAAGGTTTATTCTAAAAAGTACAATATCGTTCGTTTTGGAAGATTCACAGTTTTTACTGTAATCTGTTAACTCGTACGAAATATTGATTGTATTTGTATTTTGTCATCAAGAATTGAATCATTATTATTATTTGTGACTTGTTAATTTTTGTTATCTGAAATAAAGTTTTATAAAAGAATTTGTGTTCATTATTCATATATTTATGTTGGAAGTCCTTTCTGATTAATTGGAGTCAGATCAAAGATATAAAGATTAAAGATTAAAGAATAAAGATTTACGATTAAAGATTTAAGATTTAAGATTTGTGTTTAAAAAGTAAATATTTGAGATTAAAGATAATTTAATACCCAACACCTCTATGGATGTCAGAGTTGAACAATAAATCAGAAGAGCATAGACAGACTTAAAGCGTTTGAAATGAAGTGGTACTGGATAATGCTAAAGATCACGTTGAAAGAAAAGAAGACAAACGACTTTGTGTGGAGGAAAGTGACAGAAATACTTGATAAAAGATCGGAATCAATAGAAGGGACCATCAAGAGAAGGAAGCTGAAATTCTACAGACATCAAATAAAAAACAAATAAAAAACAAGCACTAGCAAAGGTTATTATTAAGAGAAGAGTGGAAGGAGAAGGACCAAGAGGAAGACCAAAGAGTGGATTGCGTATGGAATGTCTGAGAAAAGAAGCTACAAAAAGAGAGATGAAGCAAAGGTGTGTTTATAATTTGGGGCTAATGTCTACAAGAAGAAGAAGATTATTAGTCAATTTTAATAATAAAAGACTTAAATATTCGTAATAATTTAATGGGGGTACTTTGCAATTTTTTATAATTTTCTCAAATTCAGAACACTTCAAATTTCATTCATTCTTTTATTATAGTCAAAATCATTCAATACTACCAACCCGTTTTCCTTGTCAAATTTACAAATATTTATCCTTTTAAATTTTTTAATATTAAAAATCCCTAATTATTTTTATTTCAATTTATTTTAAATATTTATCAGTACTATTAACTCGAGAGAAATATATTAAAGTACGCTACTTTGACCTAAATAAAAATTATTCAACCGTGTGAAATAAGCAAAACGTCAAATAAATGAAAACAGACATTTTTATATGATAAAATAAATAAATTTTCAATATGAATAATATAATATAATAAAATATAATAATAATAATAATAAATTGATTGAAGGGTGAAATTTAATTATTTGTATACCTTTATCAATGTATTAAATTGCTTACGCTTTTTTACCATGTAAACTTTAATAAACGAATCATCTCTGAAAAATAAAGCAATATTTAGAGCCAAATCAGACAGACCACTTTTATTATTATTGATTTTTTGATTAATTTTTGAATCACAAAATATGAAAAACATTTAGTTTTAATAAAACTTATAGTTTTATATCTTACTTTTGCGTTGCACCTGACGTTCGTCCTGAACAACGCGCTGCTACAATATTTTGAGGACCTTGGTTCCGCATCAATAATGTACATAAAAAATTAACAACCCTTTTTTGTTTGATGAAGATCGTATGTGGTCAATGTCGCACAACATTTGGTTAGAAATTCTATTTTATTTTTTATGAAAACTTGAAAATTTGGTAATAATCCAACAACTCGTCTGTTAATTAATAAACAAATTCGAGTTACTAGACACTGTTTCGTTTCCTTTTTTATTCCTGTTGAGTTCTTGATCAAGATTATAATTCATTAAGACCAAAATTTATTTATAACACAAATGACAATTATTTAAACAAGTTTTTCGTCAATGAACTTTTATTTCGTTTTCCTTTGGCCAGATTTTTTATACATAAACATATGGGATTATAAATACTGATAAGCTATTTATTAAAAACGATATGTTAAAAATTAAAATTTATTTTCATTAATTTTATAGATTAACATTCTACTATTTGATAAAATTTAATTTGAAATAAAATATAAAATCAACAAAATTTATTTTAACTAAAAAAACAAAAGAGAATTTAACGTTTTAATTATTATCAATATTTCGATTTATAAAATATTTTATTACCTAAATTTATTTTAACTAGTTATTCGTTTCATTTCTTTTACATGTCTAATTAACTTTACAAAAGATATCATTTTAAACTTATTTTAATTTTTTAGATCAAATTTTTAATTAAAATTCCTTTAGTATTTATACAATTTAAATACAAAAAATAATTCGCAATATTTAAAATTTGTTATTATTTTCTTACGATTCATTATAAATTTTTAATGGCGGTTTTTATATACCTTTTTTAATTAATTATGTATCGACTTTTTAATTGGCAGAATTTCAAACTAACTTTAAAATTTAAAATTATCTGTTTTTAAAATTACATCTCTGGTCATAAAAAGTTCATTAATTTATTTTTCAGAATAACTTTTAAAATTAGTACAAACATAATTATCCTTGATTTTGTAAATTTCTTTTAAATCAATAATTTTAAGAATCAATTATTTCACAATTAATTTCATTTTAAGTTTGATTTTACAATTAAAATGCAACTATTTCCGAAAATAACTTTTAAATGAATTAAAAATATTTTTTTAATTATAATTATTTAGAAAAACTTTTGATTTTAAATATTTTCTTATTTTAGAAATTCTTTATAAAAAATAATTATTTCAAAATTTTAAGAGTGAACCTGTCCTTCACAATTCCTATGAGAGATATGCTGAATTATACGATACTTTGTAGAGTGATTTATGTCAGGAAAAAATGGATGGAGGAATATTAGAATAATAATATTAATAAGAAGATTTTTAATATAATTGATTAAATCCTAAAAACCCCACAACTAACTATATAAAAAATAATGATAAACAAAATAATAATAATAATAATTTAATAGATATTAAAAAAAATTAACTACAATTATTAAATTACTTCTAGAAAACTTTTAAAAATATTTTTAAGTTTTCAACTCTTTCATTAGCTTTTTTAATTTCATTATTTAATGATAGAAATCTTAATAAAATACTCTTATTAACTTCAGCTTCATCAATTCTCGCTGTAATTCGATCAAGATTGTTTTTCATCTCACCCCGAAGTTTTTCAATCTCATTTTTTTAATATTAAAATAATTATCTTTTTCATTTTTATTTTTACTTTTTCAATCATATCTTTCATATTTTCCCTAATAATCTACATTTCACGTTTGTGTCATCTATGATTTTTCGAAAATTTTTTGTTGCAATTATGAATCATGAATATTATCTTTATTTTTAATAATATCTATAGTATTTTTTTCAATGTTTTTTTTAAATCTGCAATATCATTATTAATTTTTTTCTATTTGTGAACTATGATTTTTAAATAGATTAACCTCTTTCAAAATATTGATATTTTGTATTGTTATTTTTTGAACATTTAAAGATTTTCATCTCATTCCTTTCCATCCTCATTCACGCATCGATTGTCCACCTCAATAAGTATTTTGCGATTATTCATTTCTATAGCTTCATTAATTTTTTCTTGGTTCACTCCAGTTTGTAAAATATTTCCAACTTTTTTCACAGGATAATAATATAATGCCATTTTTTAAAATTCTATTTATTTTTTTAAAATAATTACAATAAACTTTCTGGCCATAAAGTATCTAACATTTCTTCAATGACATCATCAAATTTAGTATATTCCTTTTCACATTCAAACTTATTCAATTTAAATAAAAAATATAAACATAATTGACCGCATAATCGTGGTATATAAAGTTGTAATTGTATAGTATTATACACACATTTTGGAAAATTGTTCGATGACTCTATACCAAAAGGATAGAAATATAACTTATTAAAATTATCATCGAAGAATGCAATCCCATGACTTCCTTTTTCATCAGAATTCTGATAATTGATAATATTAAGTTTCTTGTTATTTATTTGATCCATTTCATCAGCCATTAGAACTTGAAATTCTTTACTATCAAATTTGAGTTTTTGAGACCATTCCACCTCAAACATCATTAAAATATCTCCTAAATTATAAAATTCCACAAGCGTCATTTCTTTAATTATTTTCTTTTTACAAAACACTTTGTCTGAGTCTTAAACACATTGATTTGCTCGTTATTAAAACTAATCAACCTGTTTTTATCATCGATGATTCTTACTGTGAAATCATTAATCTGATAAATGTATACAGGATAATAGGTTACGAATGCTGGACACTCAGAGATTTTGTACCCGATTGGAACAGGGAAAGCCGGAAAAGAGTATATAATATTTGTATTTTTCAAATTTTCAATGTTAGATGATTTAATATAATCTTTTCCTCAATTGAAACATATCCCATTGGCAATATTAAAATCAATATTACAAATATTAATATCGGTAATCTGAAAAGTATATTTCGATAAATAATCTGTAATTGAAGCAATCACAATATTGTTTTGGTTAAGAAAATAAAAACTTTTATCTCCATTAAACAATTTGTGTGAAGGATACTTATCCACATCAATTTTATCGATTACATGCATCGAAAAAAGAATTTAATTCCTTTCTAATACGATATAATAATTATTTGGGATTTCGATTTTGGAAATTGCAGTCTTTTCATTGGTTTCTGTTTAAATCACATTATTGGTTAAACTTAATATTTCTTTATTAATATCTTTAAAACTCCTGGGACCCTTTTTGAGACTCAATTTACAATATACATAACTTATTCCCTCTTTAGTAATTTTTTTCTTGCTCCTTTTATTTCAGAGGGTAAAACTGTGTCTTTTTAAAACAAATAAAAAGAAATATTTTAATCAGTAATATTCGCAACATTATTATATGTTGAAAACCATAACAATCCAATCTCATACTTGAATCTTTTATCAAGATTTATTTGAACTGGTATATTGACTTTTATTTCAGATACTTTGACAGAAATAGTAAAAGTTGTTGAAAATCCATTAGTTTTACTCATTTTTTATAAATATTTTTTTAGAATCATATTCATTCTTTCCTTTGAAATATTGTTTTTTATTTTTCATCTTTTTAAGCACCTGTAAATATTATCATCCAAACCCTTATGTCCCGCCTTCTTTGCAGCAATGTTTTTGTATGAGTATGCAAACAAATTACTCGAATTATGAATTCCACTACCTTAACCCTACCAACCTTTTTTTGAGGAGTTACTTGTTTTTCTTCTTTTTTCTTCTTCTACAGTACTTATACTATGATTTCCTATCATATAATTTATCTACAAATCGATCTTTAATAAACTTCCTATAATAGTTGACTAGACCGAGAAAACTTCTCACATGTTTTACGCATTTTGGTCTTTCAAATTTCTTTATAACATCAATTTTATCCATATCAGTCTTTATTCCTTCGGAATTTATTATATGACCTAAAAATTTTATTTCTGGTACAAGAAATTTACATTTATCAGGATTTAATTTCAGACCCGCGCCAGATATTCTGGTTAATAATTTTTCTATTATCCTTATGTGATCCTCCAAAGTCTTAAAAAAAGCTAAAATGTCATCCAAGTATACTAAACTCACTCTCCAATTCATATCTCCAATAACTATTGTCATCAATTTTTGGAATGTCGATGGGGCTGCTGCAATCTCAAACGGTATTCTGTTAAAGCAATATTGACCATATTTCATAGAGAATGCAGTCTTTTCTTTTGATTTTTCTTCTAATTAAACGTGATAATACGAACTATCTAGGTCAATAGTTGAAAAATATTTTAATCCGTGCAGAGAGTCCATCATCTCGTTAACATTTGGTAGAGGAAAAGCTGGTCTCACTGATTTAGCGTTCAATAATCTAAAATCTAAACACATGTGTATCTTTTCTGAGTTCTTCTTGGATACACATACAATTAGAGAGTTCCATGGAGATTCGCATTTTGATATAATCCCATGTTTCTCCAATTTTCTATTATTTCCTGTATCTTCCCTTCAAAATGCATTGGTTGACGTTGAAGTGGAACTGCAATAGGCGGCCCTTCAGTGATGATATGGTGTTTCAAAATATCAGTCTTTCCTATTTCCCATTTACTAGCCATAAATATAGTCCCATATTTCAAAATAAGTTTATATAATTGATGTTTATCAGGTAATATTTGTTTCGATATTAAGATTTTTCTTCTAGTATCATCTGTTATTTCTGAAAACTTCCCTTCTAAATTACATATCCTACCCAGTGTTTCAGTACCATATAACGCTATGAGTTTCACTCCAATTTTTTTCCAAAATATCGACTCCAATTATTACTTCGGAATTAATTCATTAGCAACGAACACCACGTGATTTACTCCCAATCCTCGATATTTTATTATTAATCTGCATTGTCCTAATATTCGCAAAGGACTACCATTTGCACAGGAAATTCGATTTGATTTATTCTCTTCTAAATAACCTTTAATTAATTTCAAAATTTCGGCACTGATCACACTAATCTTTGCTCCTGTACCAAAAAGACATTCACAATCTACGTTATTCAAAGTTACTCTTCCAAGAGGTCTCATGTCACTATAATTTCCTTTTATAATGTTATGTTCCTATTTCCATTAATCTCATTACGTCAGTATCAAGTTTGTTGACAATTCCTAATCTTATTTCATCTACACCTAATTTCTTATACACAGTTGGCTGTTCATCTATCTTCTTGTTCAATACTACACAGCTATCTTGAAATTCAGTAAGTTCTTTTGATATAACTCTATTATAAGATTTTATTTTATTATCAGTCGCACAATTTCGATTCTTTAAAATATTATATTCATTAAATTCATTATTATTAACTTTATTATTGTATTTGTCATCGTAACTATTTGTATCATTATTAACATTATCATTATTTGTATAAAAAACATTTTTATTATTATCAATCAAATAATTTTCATTCGATAACATGCAATATGTATTAACGTTCTGTTTTGTGAG
Source organism: Girardia tigrina (assembly GCA_001938485.1). NCBI lineage: Eukaryota > Metazoa > Platyhelminthes > Tricladida > Dugesiidae > Girardia > Girardia tigrina. The sequence goes on along the minus strand of MQRK01236927.1, from coordinate 20,114 downwards.
CCATCCAAAATCATCACATTCATTACTAATATCACAATCATTCATCCTCTCATCATACTTTAGTACACAGTCATACATATTATTTACATTACAATCATCAACATTCAAACATTCGGCTTTTAAAAATCGAGTATCATTTACAACATCATTTACTGCGTCTGAATAGCTCCGAACATTTCCCTGATGTCCGAAGCATGTCCATTTCCCGTCAGCAAATCATCTCCAGTCCGATATCTCTGTTCCGCATCGTTTTTCGAATCTCGTTGTTCGAGTTTTGAAATTCGGCTCTCTACGTCATTCATTGCGGCTATTCGATCATCTGAACTCGTTCTCCTTTGCCCATAATATTCGGTTTGTCTCGAATTTGATCTCACTGGTGCACCTCTGTCGTTGAATCTGTCGTTGTCTCTTCTAGGAAAATAGCATTGCTGGATTGAATGACCGTTTCTGTGACATTTTGAAAATTTAATATTTTGGCAGTTCCTCCGAATATGTCCAAATTCCCGACAAGCGTAACATTGAGATCCATATCTTGGAAGTTGTCTCAGATTTTGGTTTGGCTTCGTGACTTAACTGTATATAATTTGTGGTCTTCTGTTTAGCTCGTGATACTCTCTTCTGTCTAAAAATTGTTGATGATAATATGGCCCGTTTTTTTTGCAACATCGCAGCATAACTAGGTCGATTTATAAAAAATACCTCGTCTTGTCTCGTCCTGGCTTCGACTGTCTTCAATATCTCCTTGATATACTTTGTAGGTGTAGGGCCTTTTTGATCTTCGATCTCGGAATTGTCTTTTCCAGACTTCAGTTTCAGCAAAGTTTCAGTATATTCAAATCTTGAAACTTCTTCTCTCATTTTCTCGTCATCCAGACAGTATTTTAGTAAAAAAAAGCTGTTGGCTTTGTAGATGTTAACTTGTGCTTCATTACTGTTTCGACATTTTTCTCAATTTGTCGAATATACTCGTCGATTGATGCTGTTCCTTTCCTATAGGCAAGAGCGTTTTGCAGATCCTCCACAAGATTAGGGGTCTTTACGAACACTCTCCGAAATTTGTCTTCATAATTTTCGAAAATAGTACTGTTGTATACCAAAACATTTTACAAAAAAACATACAAAAATACTTTGTAAAATATTAATTTTTTTCGTGTAAAAAATTTACTTGCTTTCAATATAAAAACAAGTTAATTTTCATGTAAAAATTATTCCATAATGAAAAAAACGATATTGTTTTAATGATTTAAATAATTAAATAAAACTTTTCAAAAAATGCTTTTTCGACATAATTTCTTTTAAAGTCAAATTCGTTCGTTCTGGTTTCACATTAAACCAAAAGATTTTCTGAAATGATTTTCACAAACAAAAATTCAAATCCACGAGAATCATTAACCGGTGTTTCTTCAATGACTGATCACATCTTTTCTGAATTTGCGAAATGCATTTACCGATTCGATTCGACTGTGTTCCGATTCAACGATCCCGTTCTTCCGTCAACGGACGGAAACGCCAGTCGTTCGATTATTCACATGAAACGGAATGCAAAGAAAATCATCACTGCGGATTTTTGGTCCGCTTTAGTTGGGACCGCCGTAAATCCCCCACGTGTGGAACGGGCAACCCGGCGACCAATCAAACCGAATTTTATGTTGGTAATATTTACTGCCGGGATGGGTAAGGTCAAGCCTTTACGCCCATACAAATATTTATATAATAAGTACCTTCCACATTCTTTTCAAACTGCTTCCTACTGTCTTTGTTCAGAAATGCTCGAATAAGGATGTTTCTGTGTTCTTCATTGATTTGGATTATGTTGAAATAATTCAGTATTTCTGATAGAAACTCCTCCACATCCATCTCGATAGAAAATTTCTTGGGTTGAGGGATAATTCATAGTAGTTCGCTTGTATTTAGCTTGGTCGCCATGTTATCCATTTAAAATAAAATGACAAATTCGATTCTAAGATTTATTAATTAACATAATATCTATAATCTCGACTATTTAATGGAGAAAATAGTGATGTTATAATGACTCACATTTTCAAAGCCTTTTCATTGATTTACACTCTCAAGTACACATATATTATCAACATACATTCAGCATACATTCAACATCAGACAAGTAACCCATTTTATTGTATCATCACAACTGACTTTACACAATCAATTTCATCAGCAATCACACAATAATAATTATGTAATTAATCTTAGTTATTTGTTGAGGTAATAAATAATAAAAGTATTCAAATATAGAACTTGTTTTAATTAATAAGATAAAATAAGATTTTATTTATCTTTTATCAAATTAAATATAATTTATAGATAAATAATTAAATTAGAAATAATTGGAAAGGTAAATAATTAAGAATAAATCAAGAGATATTTATTATAAAGAAATAATCCAATTATTTTAAAAAGTAAATAAAGATAAATCAAATTAAAAGAATAATATAAAAAGAAGAATTATTGGTAAGAGAGGGCCTTTAATTAAATATCGAAAGCTAATCAAGAATAGCTAAAGGTCAAGAAAGAATTTATTTACAATTCAAAAAGTCAAAAGAGAATTCATTTGATGGTCTGACCGTCTAGACAACATCAAATTCAAATTCGAATTAATTGAGCATAAATTGCTATATATATATAAAGCTCTAACTCAAAAGAAAACAAAAAATAAAAAACGAAAAATTCTGATTACCAGAGAAAAAGAGAGCAATCAAATAAAGCTAAAAAAGTGCGAATAATATATAAATTATATATTTTAAAATAAGTATATTCTCTATATTAAAATTCGTTCGGCAAAAGAATCTCTTTTCCCGTTCTATCAAAATTTAAATTATTATTATAGGATTAAGTCCTTTAAATACTTTTTTAAATTTTGATAAATATTTGTACATTGTATATTATCAATAAAACATTTTAAAACACAATATAAATCTTATTCTTTCGTTTAATTTCTATCTTAAAATTAAAATCACATCGATACACCAACACATTTCTATTAGTAACAAACAATATTTATTACGTAACTATTCCTACTCACAGTTAAAATTAAATTATTTTAAATTAGAAGGAATTAAAGAAAATACCAATCGGCCATTTTGGTAGGAGACACACAATCTGAATAAACATACAACATGCACAATATCAACAAATAATTCAAAACATTCCTCACAAATATTTTATTAAAAAGAAAATCATTTAATTATACATAAATAAAATTAAAATTAATTTCCTTTTTAACAATTTGATAACATTTTTATTATTTTAGGTTTTATTAAGAAATGGTTTAAATTATTATTTTTAATTAAAAATTTTAAAGTTAAATATTTTAAAAAGATTTAGAAAAAATGTTCGAATAACCATGATTAAAATATAAATAACGAAACCAATTAGAACGATGTCAAACGATGAAATATCTTTCAAGAGTTGGAAATACTCTAATTGTGATAATAATAAAAATTCTAATGAAAATTATCTCAATGTTCTTAACGTGAATATTTACCATTAGAACAATATAACCACAAAACAAACTGAAAACAATTAGAAAAAAACGAAATAAAAGTAGATTTATAAACTGCCTAAGTAACTGCAACAAAAATCAGAGAAATAATTATTTTTTGATAATAAAATTACCAAAAAGGAAAATTAAATTACGAATTTTGTTTTAATATTTCTGTTTTTCTTGGAGTAAATTTTAAATTTGATAATTATTAAATTAGTATTTAAATAATTAATAATTGTACGTTAAATGGAATTCGGTAAGAACTGTTCCAAAATCGACTGTAAACAATTAGGTAAAATTCTTTGATATTTTCTGTGATCAATTTCGGTTTCATTGATATTCGTAAAGACTTTCTACCGATCACGTGTAAATTGTGCGGCAATGACTTTTGGTATTTGATTTTAACTATAATTTGTGACGATTCTTTGCTATTTCTTCAGTTCAACCAAGACAGAAAATTTCGTTAAAAAAACTCATTTTTATCAATTGATTTTATTTTAAAATTTATTTAATAAAATTACAAAATTCAATTCAAAATAACATTTATAAAAAAATCGACTATAGGAATTTTTAAGATGAATATTTTAATTTTAAGGACTTATCTTCTGTATAGGCCGCCTCTCTGAACTTCGAGGAAACTTTTCTATTTAATCATTGAATATATTTTACTTAAATCATAAACTAAACTTTTCATTTACATTTTATATTCTTATAAAATTTGGATTTGTAAATTAATGATTAAATAATAAATTCTCATTTTAGATGTTGAAATTCAAAGATTTATGTGAGGTCCCAAAAATCCTAACTATATATATATATATATATATTGTATATATATATATAGTATATTTCGACATTTTAATCACAATTTATCACAGTTAAAATTAATTCGAAATAAAAATAATTCACTAGTAAATTAAAAATGATTAGAAACACTAATCTCACTATATGAGGAGGTAATTAATTTTTGGTTCGCTGATAAAGATTTAAATAGTTTTAAAAAAATATTATTTTGAATTAAATCAAATTGAAAATTTAAAAAATTAATTTGAATTAAAAAAACATTCTTAATTAAAAAAAATATTCTTTATTGAATATTTTATTAATATTTGTAAAAATATATTTTCTAATTTTGAATTAATTTATTTATATGATTAAAAATTAAATAATTAAAAAATAAAAGATTGAATATTATATAACGTATTTTCAAAATTTCTAAAATAATAAAATATTAAAAATGGTTTTTTAAAAAAACAACGCAAAATTAAAAAAAAACAGCATATAAGATTTCAGTTGAAAAACAAAATTATAAAAACAGGATAAAAAGATTAAAATAAAAAAAACATTTAAACATTAAATATTTTTTTAAAAAAAATTTGATATATGTACAGGGTGCGGCAGCTATTTGAGAACAAAATGACATAAAGTTCAAAAAATGAATATACAACAGAAAAATAACATTTATTACAATTTAAAATTTTACATATATTAACACGTA
>MQRK01236927.1:0-13280 GCA_001938485.1 Girardia tigrina | reverse complement strand
TTGGAGACCTGCTGCGGATATCGGTACGGCTTGAAACGAAATTTATAACTGCTCCATCAGATTTTCAAGGGCCACCAGGGGAGCTTTGGACATTACATGAAATGCAATGCTTTTGACAAGCATGTTTCAACTGTAAAAATAAATACATTTCAGGCTTTGCTCGAGGACCACGAAACAAATGTCCGCGGACCACAGGTTGAGAACCGCTGATCTAAAGAACCTTTAGGTTCAATACCATTCTTGAAAGAGATTGCTGACCCATTCATAAAAAACTATACTTTAAAATTTTCTGAACTAATAGAATTAAAATATTTTAAATTTCATTATTTTATATTCATCTAAATACTTTTATTTTTTAAAAAATATTAAATTCGATTTTAATTGTTATTATTATTTTAATTATGTTCGAATCGTCAATTACCATAAGTACAAAAAACACCAATTTCCATCTAGGTGGGAGAATCACCATTCTAATTTCCACATACTGTATTCACATACAATTTTAAAATATTCCTCAATACATTTTATAAAATATTTGAGTAAAACAAAATTTTATTACTTTAATACCTTTTATTACGGTTCCCAAATGAACATTTCGGAACCCGAGTGAACTGCTCCCAATTATTAGATAATGACAATATAAGCTTTTAAATTTATACACTTCGGTGATGGTCGTATAAGGTAATTATTAGAGAATAATAATAGATATTTTAAATTAATAAAATTTCTCGAAATGATTAAATATTTTACAATTTGACAATTGTCAAAGTATTTGACAATTTGACAATTTAATACTGATAAATTTTATTAAAAGTAAAATTTATTATATGAAAATAAAATCAAATAATAATATTTTAAGTATTTTTATTTATACCGGTTTAAAATATATAAAACGAATCGTTTCTCTAAAAAATTTGTTTTTATAAATATTAGTGTTAATCACTTTTTTTGAAAGCTTTGTAATATAATAATATTTGGATTTGATGTCGAAATTAACTTTTAATAATAATTCTGAGGATGTTCTAAGAACATCTAACAAACTTTTTTAAATGTCTCTATAATTTCGGTTTAATTTAATCCTGCTATATTTTTTATAATAATTTAAAAAAATATTTAATAAATTATTTTTAATTCATTTCTAAAAACATTCTTTTGTTTGGAAATAAAATATTTATTTTTCTAATTTTTCAAAATCAAATAAAAATTATTAAATTTTAATAAAAGAGAAAATTGATTTTCATTCTAGAAAAAAATATTTTTAAATTATCAAACTAAAAAACTAAAAAATATTAAATAAATGAATTTTTCAGAAATAAATTAAAATAATTTATTGAATTATTTAAAAATTATCAATTTTTTATTGAAAAAAAATATTAGAAAAAAATTTTAAAATTAAATTAAAATTATTTATTTAATGTTTTTCAATTATTAAAAGATAGCAAGAGTTAAGGAAGATGTTGTACAAAAACGAATGTCCAACGAGTTTAAAGTTAACTTTTTCTTTTAATTTTTATAAAATAAAAGAATATTTTTAGAATGAATTAAAATAATTTATTAAATACTTTTAAAATTATTAAAACAAATAACAGAGTCGAATTTCTTATTTAACCAAAACAAAAATACGGTTTAAATGAATATAATGTGCAAAAACGAATATCCAACACGCGGTTTACTTATCTTTGAATGACTTGTTCCATGAAACATCCGCTGATTGAAGAAGTTTCATGCAACAACCAGGAATGTGTGTCATTGTTTACTAGGAAACTTTCAAAACAGCCATGCCTCATCGGTTAAATAACACCGGAATGAGTCCCATACCAAGAGTCTCTGATGAAAGGCAAAGTTACTCAATATCTTGTTAATCCACGTCATATTTGTTGTTCGGCTTTATCAAGTCATTGTCATTTACTTCAATGATGACTCATTGCATTCCTATCAACTCTGTTAAAATTCTTTTTCCAATAAACACGACAAAAGCAGGTAACTCACCGCCCTCGATTTAATGCTGCATCTTCTAATCAGCATTTGAAATAAGCACAGGAGCCTTAAATAGAAATAATACAGTAACAAATTAATTTAATTGAAAAAAACATATTTTAATATTTTTTTCAGTTAATATTTGATATTTTTTTCAATAATGCATTGATTTTTTTAAAATTCTGTCTAAAATTTTATAGCCCATATTTTTGCTATTTTTTTAAAATAATTTTTATTATTTTTTCCCTTAATTTTGGAAAAGTTCAAAATATTTAATTAATTATTTTAATTTATTTTTTTTAGTTTTAATTTAATATTTAAATATATTAAAATATTTTTCCAGAAATGAAAATCAATTTTCTCTTATGAAAATTTGTTGATTTTTCGATTTAGAGAATTAAAAAAATAGACACTATAATTCAAAATAAAAAAGTTTTTTAGAAATAAATTCCTTAAACTGAAGCAATAGAGACACATTCACTTAAACAACTTAAATGAAGATAATGTACAAAAATTAATGGCCAACGCGTAGTGATAGTAAATTTTTCCATTGTTTTATACTCTTAAATATATGCACATAAATTTTTATAGAAAGTTGAAGAGATTTAGTTTATAATATACCCGAGTATTTTATGCGAGCAAATGATAGTTGTCATTACGTGTCATTTTTTTAATGGACTGAAGCAATACATAAGAATAGCTCGAGTTATCAAGACAAACAGGTTTAAAACAAAAAATTTCTAGTGAATTGCATTCGGAATTCTCGTCTCACGGTTGTACTGAAAACGTTAAAAATGTGAAACCAAGTAATCTTCCTTCGTCTTATCCGTGCAGTGTCGATAATTGCCCTGATAAAACTATTGTTCCGATTTATTGTAATACTTGCGGAAGATTAACATGTATCAAGTAAGGAAATTATCTTTATTGGTTACTTTCACGTCAAAAAATAATTTTTTATTTAAAAATGAAAATTATTTTATCTAGTTTAAAATTTGACTGACACATTATATATGACTTAATCCTATTTCTTCGGGATTGCTTTATTTAATCTCTTCCTGTCAAAGTAATTTAATTGCAGAGTTTTTCATTAACAAAGAGCCGGTTTTCAAAAAATAATATTTAATATGCAAAAATTATCAATACAAATATCTTTCAACTTTTTGGTTTAATACCAGAGATCGTTTCTGTTATCAAATTAAGTAGTTTTAATTTTATCTAATTTTGAAAAATAAGGTATATTTTCTTTATTATCTGAAAAAGTACAGTATTGTACCTATTATATATCCAGAATGAAGATATAATGATGTATAATTTAATTGATTTTTGTGATATATTCCTTGAGTATTATAGGTAACTGAAAAATGTAATTTGTTTTACTGTATCACCTGCATGTGTTCTAATTTTTTCGGACATTCAATTTTTAGACATAATTATGTATTTTCCCATGGAATTTCGTCGTGTAATAAGTTTATTATTTTGAAGAACTTGTCGGCAATTGAAATTATTGAAGAGTTTAAGAATATATACCATGATGAAAGTACATTCAAAACTACTATTTATGACTAGAATGTACAACTTAAACATATGGACAGACAAGAGTGTTTTTAATGAGAAAAGTACCGGAAAAAGATCTTTGGAAATTGGCAAAAACATTAAAGAAAAATTTAAGAATACAGTCAAATTTTACAGACGCATCATTACAAGAATGATCTACGACAGTCTGAATGTGAGTAAAAGAGGTTTGGATTCATTAAAAAAGTCTATAGGCCTGAAAAAATTTCTTCACGCTTCCTTACAAGTGAAACGTGTGAAAACGTACTCAGTTCATGTCAGGCCAATCTCGTGACATTGGAGCAAGTTTGAGATATTTTCCTGTAAAATATCGTGACAGATAACGAAACCTTGCTCTTTCTATATATGCCGGACATTAAACAGGAGTCTAAGGAGTGAAAATTCCAAAAAAAGACGAGTATGAAGACGCTACGAATATCAACTTGCCACCAGAAATCTCTCATGCTAACGATTTTTTTGGATTTCCATGGTGTGATTTCATTAGATTTTGCTGTCAAGAATTAGAAAATTAACTCATTTTACTATGTTAAGGAAGCTCAGAAAGCCAGGAAGTCCAAACGAAAATCCCTCCAATGCAATCTCTATTTTCTCCAATACATAAAAGTGCATTCTCTATAGGCGAAATCGAGAAGGTGGGTTTCCACAGAATATCACACCTTCCCTATTCACTAGATCTAGCTCCGAGGTATTTTTATTTGTTCCTCCATCTCAGGAAATACCTAAAGCAGAATTAAAAGATGTAGTGCACTAAGTCCTGGAGAATAAATCCACCATTTCTACGAAAATGCGTTCTTTGAGTTGGTAAGACTCTGGAAGAAGTTTGTGAATAATGATGGTTTCTATATTGAAAAATAAATACCTATACATTATACATATCCATCAATGTTGCTTAAAAACTTATTCATGAGTCATGTTCTTTTTCAGATCAGGAAAATTCATCCCCAACAATTAGACCCCGGGAAAATTCGTCCCCGTGAATTTTCACGAAAATGTATTTCTTTTCAAAAATTATTTTCACAAAAATTTATTTATTTTGATGTCACTGATAATGATCAGAATGATTCCGTGTCTGACATTTATTCACCCGTCTGATGTTCCAGATGTCTTTGAAGAATAACTAGACTGTAACGAATTCCTTATTGAAGTACTTCCAATACTTTTTTTAGAAGACACATACATTAGAAAAAAGGTTCACAGTAGGCACAAATCACCTATTTTAGAAAGAGATGTGAAATCAATGTCAGCGAACATAAAATGAAGCTCATCGTACAAATAATTATATAGAAGGTTGGCATCATGGATTCATACAGATGTATGGTACAGTTTACCAAAATCTTTATAAATTCATCGACGTTCTAAAAAACAACAAAGTTTACATCAATATGATTGCTTTTAGATAAATCCCGAATACCTTTTACTACAAGAAATAAGAAATATCAAAAAAAATCGAAAATAATTACTCAATTGTTTATGCGTAATAATATTGAGGATCTGAAAGGTATTGATTTTAATTTTAACTTCTAATTTAAAAGAATCAAAAAGTCTAATGTGGATCAATAAATTTTATAAAATAATCTTCCTTATTTTTATGATTTTATTTTTAGCATTTATTTTTAATTTTATTTATTATTTGTAATATATCATTAATATAGAAATGCTTTTACATTTACAGTGTATACAGGGTGCGGCAAAATACTTTACAAAGTTTAATGCATCCTAACACAAAAGTATTGCAACGTATTCAAATAATTTTTATTTTATCGGTATCTCCATGTTTTTGTCTACTAAGGATTGTATTTTAAATAATATTGTGTGTTGATTATTTGTACTTTTCATTGTTAATTAAGCACTTTTCATCACGGGGACGAATTGTTTGGGACAAATTTTATGACACCCGTTCTTTTCTACTTCATTCCGGGTATTTAATTGACGCATCATGTATGCGTGTATCTGTACATAGTATGTTCAATAAGTACCTGTTATGAGACCAATCGATTTCAGTAATAAATTATTTATAAAAATACGTACATCAAAAGCTATCATTTCTCCATATAACTCCAATATTTCTCTTTAGTGAATACTTTATGAATCAATAAGAAGTTTAAAATATTTAATTTAAAAACCTGTGTTTTCTAACAAAATTTTGGGTCATCCTTTATTTGATGTTATAAATATTAAAGAAAGTGGTACAGTAATTGTGAGGCATATTTTAAATCTGGTATGTTGAGTTTAGTATTTGGAAATGTGCTTCTCCCACCCAGATGGAAAATTGGTGTTTTGGATGTTCACGATGAATAGTTATTCGAGCATAATTTGCATTTTAAAGTACAGCATAAGATATTTAAAAAACTTTAAAAATATTAATTCGTTTCAAATTTTAATATTAAAAATTTAAATTAAGTAAATAAGCTTTAACTAATTTTTATATTAATTAAATAAATGTTTTTCTTTAAATAAAATCATTTTTAAAATAAAATTAATATGTAGATTTGGATGGGGGGTTGTTGAAATGCTCGATGAAACCTCGAGAACACGTTGTTAAGATCATTATTCTACCGTTAATGGGTGGTGTGTTGACATAGTAAACCCCCGAATTGTTCCGAGGTCTCCGAAGACATAGCATAAACAAAGATGTCTCAGTTATGAGTGATAATGTCGAAACTACACAAATCGTGTTTCACTCCGATCGTCCTCGTCAATGGATTCTTTAGTTTACAATTTCGATCATCATAATCGTAAACCGAGAATTAGATTTCTTTTTTTTAACGAATTACATGACGATAATATGGTTTCATCGTGCAAAGTTGTCACGATTTTCGATTTGACAATTGGAAAATTAATATTTAAGTTAAGATTCTGCGATTGCATAAGAAAAATATTTTGTATGATTTCAAAAAAGACGCAAAAGTTATTTATTTAGGAATGCATTGAAACAAATTGTTTTTTCTGGTGTCCATTATTTTTTATTGAATATTTATCATAAAAGTAATTAATTATAAATATATAAGGTTTTTAATATATACAGAAATATTTTTGTAAATATTTAAATAAGTTAATTTTGGGGCGTCGCTACAGTAGATAAAATTATTACTAAAATTATAAAATTAGAACATTTTAATAAAATCTGAAAATAATGAAAATTTTTTTGAATAATTATTTAAAAAACATTAACAAAAAATTATCAATTTAGAACGATGTCAAATTCTGAAAGCTTTGCTGAGAGTTGTCCAAAAGACAATTCAAAATGTATTGAAAATTAATGTTCGAAAACCCATATTGGTGATCTTATTAGTAATTATTTTAAATTTCATTTCTACTTTTCAATCTTCATCGTATGGTCAAATTAAGACTAATATATAGAAACTGTTTTATACGAATATAATTGATTGGTTCTTGAAAGTAAAAGATGTCTCTCATACGCATTCCTCTCTACAATTCACCCTTAATGTTAATTTTCTGCAATCATTACCAATTTGTTATTCTTCAGTAATATGTAATAATAAATTATGTATTTAAATTCAATGAATTTTATAATACTTTGAAAATAAAATTTTTGATTATTTAAAATTCTTATAGTTTAATGTAGATTAAATAATAGAAATAAATTTTTTTCAATAACTTTCTCATAAAATCTCCCTTCTAAATAAAAAGATGTTTTTCTGACGTGAAAATTAAATAAAATCACGAATAAAATCAATATTTACCGTGAATGTTGGTTGTTAGACACAAACAGAAGGAAATGCATAACTGTTCGGCATTGAAAACGGTATTGAAACCCAAAGAAACTCCCGCCGTGATTATCGCATTGAAAGGTATTGCTAGCATTTATTTCAAAGAAAGTGATAAGACCTTTATTCATTAGAACAATTGTCGAGTTACGACAAGTCTCAAAATAAATCGATGAAGTCCGTCGAAAAAGTACTCACTCCCGCTCAAAAACAACAGAAACTGAAAATCAACTTGATCAAATTGAAGATGAAAGCAAAGTCTCCCAATAATTGCTCTGTTCCTACAGAAAATCGTCGTTACTTTCAGTTAATCGATAGAACCAATAAAAATATCAATGAACCAATCTCGTTGATCGTCAACAAAACTTGGTCTTTCAGTCGAGTCTGTGACTTTATAATCGATAAATGGGCGATCGCGACAACGGTATCGATTTATACATTGATTGATGATTGATTTACGCTATCAAACAGAAAATATTGATTAAATCGGAATATTCTCAGAAGGAAATACGAACGGATGAAACTATCGAAAATTTGCTGCAAGAAGAAATCGTTTATGATGGAGACGATTTATCGATTTTTTATTGATTATTTTGTGAAAATTTTATTTGAAATAAATTATTGATTGTTTTCATTTTCAGTGATTAATATGTTCATTATTATTGAATCTGTAAAACTTGTTTTATTATAAAAATGTAATTTAATAATTCAGTTTAATATCGATTATACGCTTGATTTCAATAAAATGTCAGTTTGAGGAGTTATTTATTTCTTTTTGCTGACAAATTTTAATGATTTAGAAATGATTAAAATTTTAAAACATTATTTTAAAATTAAAAAAATTTTAAATAAAATTTATAATAAAATTGAAATAGAATAATTTCTGGAAATAATAAATTAAGGCTATTACTAATTTTAGTATGGTTAATTTTAAAATAAATTGAATCAATTTTAATTTTGAAAAGATTTTAAATATTTTGAAAAGAATTTTTGTATCAATTTTAAAATTGAAAAAGTTTTTTTAATATTTTGCAAAGAAAATTTATTTTAAAATAATACACATTTAAAAATTGTGAGGAATATTTTAAATTTGGTATGTTGAGCTTAGTATTTGGAAATGTGTTTCTCCCACCCAGATGGCAAATTGATATTTTAGATATTCACGATGAATGATTATGGGAGTATAATTTGCATTTTAAAGTGCAGCATATTTAAAAAACTTTAAAAATATTAAATCGTTTCAAATTTTCATAATAAAAATTTAAATAAAGTAAATAATTTTTAACAAAGTTTTAAATTAAATAAATGTTTTCTTTAATTAAAATCATTTTTAAAATATAATTAATATGTAGATAAATTATTTCTAAAATTACAAAATTAGAACCTTAAAAATAAAATCTGAAAATAATGAAAAATTTGTTCGAATAATTATTTATTAAAAAACATTAACAAAAATTTATCAATTTAGAACGATGTCGAATTACGAAAGTTTGATTGAGAGTTGTCCAAAGGACAATTCAAATTGTAATGAAAATAAAAGTTCGAAAACCCATGTTGGTGTTCTTAATAAAAATAAACAATTAATATTTTTATAAAATTATTTGTAAGTTTCAGTTTTTAAAAATTTTATCATAATGTGATTATTAAATGTCCGCAAATTGATTGAAAAATAAATTTAGATTTTTTTTGAAATAAAAGTTATTAATTTGCGCTAATAAAAATAAATTTTACTTGGAATATCGAAAACGATATCAACGCAACTAACAGTCAGAATTTCCAGAAAATGAATTTTGGTTGATAAAGTGATAAAGCCATCACTGAATTTTCAGTGGAATGAGGTATGATGCGTTAAAAATTTGAACCTAAGGTGAGGATGAGACTGAATTTTTAATAGAGTAGACTGCAGGGTTTCAACTTACATAGGTTTAAGTGCGTTGTGTACCTTTGAAGTCAATAATTTCAATATTCTTCTCTGTGTTGAGAAGTGAAACTCGATGTGGGCAACTGTATCCTGTTTAGAGAGACCTTGTATGACCGCAGATCAACCATACAAAATTTGAGGACATAAGATCTCTCGGCACATAAACCCTATATTCACTATGCTAATTTTATGTTTACGTGAAAATACATCTAAATTTGTTTTCAAAATAATAATCATTAAAATTAGTTGTAAAAATGAAAAGAAAAAAATAATTAACTGAAAAGAAAAATTGAATGTGAAATTAAATTTTTAAAAAATTGTAAACAATTAATTGTCCATTTTATGTTCATGTCAAATTATTTTTTTAACGAAATAAAATTATTAAGGAAGAAAATTCTTATGTTATCAGACCAGAATCAAAGTAAATATTTCCGTGAATGATAAATTTACAAATTCCACGTCACAAATTAAAATTTCTTAAGAATCGTTAACTAATACAGATTATTTTTATCCGGAAAGGAAAATAATTCCTAAACGACCAAAAACAGAAATCTGGCCAGGGTATATACCAACATTCATAATATTTGCGGTTTCCTGCTACAGTGTGATGTATCACAAAAGGTCATCTGAAATAATCATCCCAGTGTTTTTCCATGTTGGTTAAAGACCGAATACTATAGGTTAACAATAAGCTCTGAACCAAACTGTGCTGCCGTTGCAAAAGGAGCTATTCCGCAAGAAATTTTGTTTTTATCAAGACGTTTCATCACGCTACACAGCTAAGCCCTCAAAAATTTATTGGAGGACAAAGCCACGCTTTTTACAACCAAAGACAAGTCATCACCATCTTCACCAGATGTGAATCCTCTGTAATTATTCATATGGGCTTTCACCAGAGACGTCTTGAAGCCGTCGTACATGCAGGAGGGGATCATTATGAATAAAATGTTTTAAACACAGTAAACTTGAATTTAAAGTTTCATTGCCGTATCTTATATATTTCCTGAAATATACATGTATATCTATTTGGAGTGCTTTTTTGACAAGACTCAAATGCAGTTGTTGCGTTCTTTGTCACTCCCCAACAAAATAAACATCAAATCAATCAACAATTCAACAATCAATTCATCAACCAACCTATTCAACAAGAAACTCAAACCACAAATTCTAACAAAATCTCGAATCAAAGAAAAAACATTTTTTGTGATATTAATTAATGAAAAAACTTGTATAATTTTGCTATTTTCAATTTTTAATCTGTGTATTTTTCCATGAAAATCTTTTTAATACTTATTATTGGGTTCTTGATCAAAAGACGTTGTCATTAACACAAAACTTTATTTCTACCACAATTTGAGTTTTTTTAAACAAATATTTCCGAGGAACTTTTGCACTTTCTTTTTACACAAACCATTATAAATAAGAATTGTTATAAATATAAATATGGTTATTGTATTTTTTATGAATTAAAATTCTTTACTTTTTTTAATAAAAAATTATAAAGTGAATTAAAATTTTGTCACAAAGATTTTGTTGCGTCTTTTATTAAATTTCAATTTTATTGTACATTTAAATTTACCTGTTTCTCAATTAAATTTCCCAATTCTATACAATAGCATTTTTCATTTCATTTTCATAATAGTTTTAAAAATTACTTTGGATTTAATAAAATAATATTTTGAAAATAGAATTTAAAATCACAATTTCGTTTAATTTTAACAACTTTTAAATTACACCTTTTTTTACATTAAAAATAAAATTATATTTCCATTAATAATTACGTTTTCCAAAATAAAATTTGTGAGGAATATTTTAAATTGTTTGAATGTGTAAATGTATGGATGATGTATGTTGATTTAAGTATGTTGGATTTTAAAATGGTGATTCTCCAACCATTGGTATTTTTTTTATTAAGTTTAAAGTGATTGACTATTCGAACATAATTAAAATAATCATTTTATAAGTTCATATTTTTAATTTCAGAATTAAAATTAAGTTTAATAATAACTTCTTTGTGCAATATTCTCTATCAATCAAACTCTTTTGATAACCTTCCACTTTAACACTGCCTTTGTCTTTCCGATAAATCATATCATTTTTCACACTAATACTTTTCTCATTTTGCTCGATGACTTTATTATTCCTTTTGAATCGATTCAGCTGCGGCTCGCCTTGACCATTTAACCTCAAAACTCTTTCCAAACATTGAGAATTTTCGATTTCTCTTTTATTTTTGTTCCAAACAATTTCGAATTTATTGTTACATGATATTTCTCTTTGAACTTCCTCAATCGATTCTTGTTCTCCTTTTGACATTTCGCTGACTGTTACTTCTGCAGAAAAGATCCTTAATTCATTTTTTGAACTTTTTGTTCTTTCATCTTTAACCCATTTTTCTCTTTTTATTGTACTATATTTAATTATTTCTGAACCAAGTTTCTCCTCTGTCAAAGTTCGTTCCAGTAAAATATCAAATTGTTTTTTCTTCACCTTTTGATTTTTAATTTTCTCATATTTTATTTCTCTTACTTTGAACATTATTTTCTCCTGTTTCAACCTTTTAATTTCGTTTTCTTTTGCTTCCAAACTTTTCCCCATTTGCTTAATTGTTTCTTCTCTCTTCACCAAAAGTACTTTCGTTTCCTTGAACTCTTTGCATATTTTGACACAATCTTCAATGGACGATTCTAATTCATTTGTTGGAATGCCGATTTCTTTTTCTAAAATTTTCTTTTCCAACTTCATTTCCAGTATATCATTATCGAATTTTATTGGTATTGTCGGAGTTTTTCCAAATTCTTCTATCTCCCAAAAATATTTCGGGATCATTGTTTTCATCATCTCATCGCTAATTGTTTGAGATATTCCAAAATGTTTGATGATTTTTCCCTTCATCTTTCCGTATACCCATCCAACGACTGTCCACCCTAATCTTGTTCGTCTCGCGATCGGATAATGTTGTCATAATTGTATTCTTTATGGTGGTTTCGTCTTGTTTACCAACCGCTGTTAATGAAATATATCTACTGAATTGATCGATGATTGCGATAATGTAATTTTTCTTTCTCCATGTCTCTTTTCGTGGTCCACAAATATCGATATATAACTTCTCAAATGGTTTGTTTGCGACCAGCGTTATTCGTTTTTCTTTTGTAGTCGTCGTTATTGTTTTGCTTTTTTGACATGCTTCACATCGTCCTATTACCTCCTTTATTATATCATTTTGGTTGGTCATTTCATAAATTTCTGCAATATATTTTGTCACTTTTTCCGCACCCGCATGAGAAAGCAGCGTGTGTATCTGCATAATCATTTCTTCTCTGTTTGATTCTGGTATCCAAACTTTTCCTTTGTTTGTCTTTATTATCCCATCTATAATCACAAGGTTTTTGTTTTTACCTGCCTTTGTGTTCATCTTTACTGTTTCCATGACTCCTTGATATTTATATATATATATATCTGTGATACCTAATACATTTATCCTTCGTGTCTTGATCTTCTGCGTCTTTGCTTCTTCATGTGCCATTAAACATTGTGTGCATGTATCACACTTGTTCCGTGATAATATATCTGCGTTAGAATGGTTCACTCCTTTTCGGTATTCTAGTTGTATATCCAGACTTGATAAATAGTTTATCCACGTCTGAAATTGCGCTGTAATTGGTTTCTTTGTCTTCAGCATGAATGTAATTGCCTTGTGATCTGTCCGCAGAATGAATCTCTTTCCGTACAAATAATGGTTAAAATGTTGACAAAAGTAATACATTGCTAATAACTCTTTTCTTGTTATGCAGTAGCCTTTCTCATGATTACTCATTGAGTGTGACCCATATGCAATGACTCTCTCGTGACCATTTCTATCCTTCTGTGACAGTACCGCTCCAATGGTGTCAAAACTAGCGTCCGTATCTAGAATAAATTATTGTGTATGACCCTTCATATCGGTCCTCATCTTTTTTTCTCTTTTCCTTCTTGACCCATACTTTGTCCCCCACTTGAAATGTTCTCTTTGTTTGTCCTTCAATATGTGTATTCATGTCTTGTGAGCTTGCACCTGTGTTTTCTCTTTTCGATGTGTTTTC
>MQRK01236925.1:22608-39420 GCA_001938485.1 Girardia tigrina | reverse complement strand
AATAAAATGTTTTATTAAAGAGAAATAATTTATAGTTTAAATTATTAATAATCACTATGTTTAAATTGAATTTTCAAAATATTTTTAAAGATCTAAATTTATAAAAAATTGAATAAAATAACATATTTATTTATTTATCGATATTATTATGAATATTTAGAATTTTTAGATCTGGATTATGAAATTGAAATAGTTCCTCATAAATTTGTTTCAATAATGAAAATTGTAGTAGAAATAAAGTTTGCAAATTATGAATTCTGATTTCAATCACGAACCTAATAATAATAATTATATCAGTAATGGAGATAGTAAAAAATATATAATAATATTTAAAGGAATGTTATAATAAAACTAAAGTGATGTTAATAATAACAACAATAATTAAAATAATATAGAAATAAAGGAATAATAAGAGTAAATAATAATACGAGTAATCATAATATTTATTGCAAAAAAATAAAAATCATAACAAATAATCTAAATAATAATATTTATATAAATAATATTTATATTTATAATAATTATTAGAATATTATTAAGATAATTTAAAACATTTATTTTTGAAATTCGCATATACAATTATACAAAAAGTGTTAACAAACTATAGCAGAGCCAAACCATAGTCTCAGTAGCTTCAATATGTGGAGGTAACATGCAAATTTTTGAAATTCCGGTGTGAATTTGGCCTCTGATGTTGACTCCAAATGTGGGTGAAAATCATTGCTCGCCTCTCCGGAATTACATAAGTTTTTTCAACATTGACAGCATCCATAGTTCCTGAAGATAAAGTGATATTAGGTTGTGGCTATAGGGAGTAGACTGGCTGCGGTAATAAAGACACATGATATTCTTCAAGCTAAATTCAAATCAATAGTGCTACAAGAGGTTTGGCCCTGTTATGTTGAATGACAATTTTTAAGCAGGTCTTACTGTTTGTAAGTTTAAATTCATATTCTGCACGCATTGTAAGTATCTTTCAACATTGATAAATCCACAGTAGTAAAGAAGTTTGAAATATTTGAGTTATTTGGCATAATTGCATGCAACAATAATCAGAACTGTGCGATCTGATATTGTCCACCTAGCAATAGTTTTCTTTTGGAGGTACGTCTCGAAGGTAATTCATAATGATATTTTACTTCTGATTCTCTTGTTATTATCAGGCAAAGTGTTAGGAACCTATCTGCTCCTGAATAATTCTACACTGAATTTTGTAGTTAGACATTGTTTTTAATTGATAAATTTTAATTCTATTTTTAAAACTATGATTGTTTGAACAAATTTAAATTACAAATCCTTACTAAATATTTTTAAATTATTTTCAAAGATATTCTAATTCATTTTATATACATTATTTGTGATTAAATAAAATAATTTAAATCACTGTTAAATAGATTTAAAATATTTTGATTAAAATGTATTAATTTAATTTTAAAGTTGTTATTTACGTTTCAAAATTTTCCGAATGATCCGACGATCCAAAGCACTCAAACTATCAATCTTCCATCAGGACAAACGCAATCCTAAAAACAGCACACAAAACACAACATACAACAAACACCATTAGAAAATATTCCCCACAAGGATTGAAAATTGTACAATCTTTAAGTAGGCTAACATATTTTTTATTTCAATGACATTTAACCTATGGCATTTTTGATCTGATGATGGCGGTAAAACTGTCAAAATAGTAGTTAAATGTTGTTTTGCTATTTAAATAAACCATAATTTTTTAACTTATTTAATACAAAATAAATTTTATTTTAATTAAATTCTGAAAATATTTTCGAGAATCTGAATAATTTGTTTTCCTTTAAGGAATCGCGAATTCGCTATAACAAAAAACATTATAAAAGTGTTTTCGACAAAGAGCCGACCTCAATGGAACTGATCGAAAAGTCTCTTGAAGAAGATTCGTTACAAGTTTTACTGGAAGTATAATCAATTATATAATTTGTAGTTTTTAATTGTTATATAAAAATATAATAATAACTATTTCTACATTTACTATTTTGTTGAATCAAAGCACTATTATGGATTGTCATAAAGATGATCCAAATTGTAATTGCAATAAATGTAACAATGTGTGAATTCTCTTAACAGTTTCGAAAGGGTTTTCCTATTTTTTCAGTTTTGCATATATCCTGATTTTAATAACATTTGTTGTTTTTTAGTTTGTCATCTTGTCTCCATGTTGGTTTTGTAGACATCAATTCTTAAAATCTTCTTAAACGAAAGAATTTTTAACCGTTTTAAATCGATAAATAAAAAGTACACATTAGACTAAGAAGAACTTGAAGATAAATTTCTTTTGTCTCCAGTCTTAGTTTGAGAATATTGAAAGGGTTTAAGGAGGATTAATTTACCAATTTAATTTACCTTACACAAAGACTAAAATGAGAACAAAACAATAATATGATTAATTTTTAAGTAATTTCCATTGTACTTACGAAACATTTTCATTGTCAAGTTTTTTCCTCTAGAAATGGCTGGAGAGAACTCCTGGAAGTAACGATGAGGACTTTAACTTTTGGGAACATTATTGTAATGCAGTGAAAGTATACTTGAAGGACTTTTACGAAGATCCCTTATCCGTAAGTCAATAGCATAACCTAATTTTTTGTAAAAATTATTTCAAGAAAATGGAAGACGGACCACAAAAAAGCTTGTTAAAAGCTGATTGGGAAAAAGAAAAGGTGATTAATTATTTAAATGTTTATATAATCTTTGATACATATATATTTTATACTTACTAAATTTAGTACTTTATAAGACCTTATATTTTTATTCAAATTTATTATCCATCTAACTCCAAATTTCCCAAAAGGTTCTTCCAACAATCAATATATAATGCGACGAACGATTCAACGCCTGAGACTTTATTTCAATCGAATCATAAACAGGCACTGTTAAATTAAATAGTCAACCGATAAACCTCGAGTGATACCTGAAACAAACTCTGAAATTATCAACGGACTCTACGATTTATGTCACACAGGTTACTAGTTGTAGAGTCCGATATAGCATTAGGTCCACCAAAAACTCTACTTACCGGTACTGGAACAAAGTTCAAGTAAAATTTAATTAACATGTGCAGTTATAATTGTTGTTAAATTTGTTTAATCAATTTACTTATTTAATAATTTGATAAATTAAAGCAACTTCTCGAACATTGTAGAATACTGGGATTGATTTCTTTAAATACTAAAATTAATATTATAAAACATTTTATGTTTTCGTCTTAAAATTGTTTAGAACTTTTTAGATTAAAAATTCTTAATCCAATCAAAGTTTATTAATTTCGACGGTTTAACCGTCATCGTCAGAACAAATGATTTTTCAAACGAAATTTACTTATATAGTGCAGTTAATGATTATGTAATCACTGCATAATCAGTACATCATTTAAAAATAATACTAAAATTTTACATGTTCAAGATCAAAAGCAATCTTGCAACACTAATTATAAAAGTTTGGAAATTGGTTATGTGTTAACTGTACCATTATTCAGAAGGTTTAAAAATATTTAAAAATTATATTTTGAAAGCGTTAGATAATCAAGTAAGTACCCAGAAAATTGAAAGCATGTTCGACAATAAATCTTCAAAGTCATTAGGATTGTGTTCGGATCTTATTTACCAATATACCAATATTACCAATATTACCAATATATAATGGGTGTAACGCCACATACATTGGAGAGACTTCACGTCATCTCTGTAACAGATTCCAGGAACACAGACGCAATGAAGGTGGAAGTAACATTGTAGGACACAGAAGACATTGCAAATGAGATATAACTTCACAACACTTTAAAATTCTGAGCACTCAATTTAAAAACTATTGGGAGAGAGTGACATGTGAAGCGTTATATATAAGATCTTTGGATCCTATACAACTTTGTTGAGAGTTTTTAAATGATGTAATGATTACATATTGATTGTGTAATCATTGAATGCACTATATAAGTAAATTTCGTTTGAAAAATCATTTGTTCTGACGATGACGGTTAAACCATCGAAATTAATAATCTTTGATTGGCTTAAGAATTTTTTATTTGATAATTTACCAATTTTATTTCAATTTATTCACAACTTTTTACATATTCTTCCAAACTAAAAATTGTTTCAAATATTTAATTTTTGAATTCTTACAGAGGTTATCATTACTTCACATGTAAAGTATTTAATTTTTTCATATAAATTATTATTGAAATGTAATTTTAATTTTTGTATGTAAACAATTTTCAAAATAAATTATTTAATTTTCAGTTAAAACTCATTCAATTTTAAAATCAAAGCAAATATAGTTGATTGAAATTTACGTCTTGAGATCTTAAAATGCAAACGTATATGGAAGTATGGACAAAATTGTACTGGTATGTTCGGATATGACGAGCGTTCACTCGAGCAAATGCTCATTTTACAAAAATATTTGACAAAGAAGTGACCATATGGCACATAAGATATGGAATTTGAAATTTCATGAATATTATATTGAATAATATATAGAAATATAATATATAATATATAGAAATCCACTGAAGCGACAAAAAATGGGATGTTTAGATTAGTGTTATTATAGTTATATTTAATGTTATTCGCGCATCGCGTTTTTATCCTCCGTCTAATTTTGGCTTTCAAGGGATAGATAGCGTTAGTATGTTATTATTGTATATTCTTCTGTATCATGTTTATATTGAAAATAAAACTCTCGGTTATCATTTCCGGAAGGACGGATAAAAAAACTAAAAGACGTTTTCCATATTCAGGATTAGCTCATTTTAGTTCAAAAAATAGAAAATATCAGTTTTTATTCAAATTTATTCTTAAGTTCCTAAACAGAAGTAAGCAATACAAAAAGTCAAACTTTGAACAATATTATTCTGGAAAC
The DNA here is from genome assembly GCA_001938485.1 of Girardia tigrina. Lineage (NCBI taxonomy): Eukaryota > Metazoa > Platyhelminthes > Tricladida > Dugesiidae > Girardia > Girardia tigrina. Next base: position 34,527 of record MQRK01236925.1, on the reverse strand, counting down.
GTCTACGATCTGAATTTATAATGGAATATGATCCATTATTGGATAGCGTACATCGAAAAACACGACTCTGACACCCTGAATAAAGCGACACTTGACAAAAACGACCTTGAAAAATAACACCGCCCATCAATTTTAGGAATATAATAATAAATATGAGAAAATTTCAAAATAAAATGATTATATTTATGTAATATTTCAAGATTATCTGATATTCGTCTAATTTTATTTATATTATGCTAATGTTTTAATCTGTTTTAATCAACTTTTGCTTTAATTTCATGTTTTATTAAAGAGTTTTCCCAATATCCCATTTTCCAACCATAAAAATACTTTATTATTTCTCAACGATTCTAAATATATCCGTACTCTCTTTTAAATTTAATTTTGTTAGCATTTGAAAGTCTCGAGGTATTTCATTACATATTTTTGTCAATATAAGGATCTAATGATCAAATTTCAACACCAGTTAACTCTTTTATTTTATCATCTTCATCAGACTTAAATCTCCATTGAAGTTCCAAACATATTCCTCTAATTAAATTTATTCGAAAAATGATTACTGGGTGGACAGGAAGCCGTGTCTCCGTGTTATTTTGGAAAGAGAAGAACTGTCTGTCGATTCATCTATTTAATTTATTTTGTTATTTATTGATTGTTTATTTTTTTTAAAGTTATTTAATTTCTTAATTTAATTTAAATTAGCTTTTATTTAATTATTTAATTACTTTATTTATTTAATTAAAGAATTCATTTAATTATTTTAATTGATTAATTTAATTATATATTTTATTTATATTTTACTGAAACTGGCAAAAATGTTCGGTCAAATCAGCAATTCTCCGCTCCACTGGGTATACTTTTTCAGAGACATAAAATATTTGATTTAAATTAATATTTCTCCATTTCACATTTATCATGCAAGTTCCGATAATCTCCATACCATTTCCATTTGCACATATAACTGGTGTTATTATTTCTTACTCACTGCGAGGTTTAATTTTCGTACATAATATTGGTCAATAACATTAATTCGGGCACCAGTATCTAGTAAAAACTTTGTTTTAACTTCTCTTATTACTACTTCAATTCCTGGTCTCCCATTAAATGTTTTATAGTCAATTACGCCATATTGGTTAAATATAAATCCGCCGAAAACATAAAGCCGCAAAAGGTGACGACTCAGGCGTGACCCCATCATCATCTGAGATAATTCCTATTTTCCCAATTGAGAATCATGGGAAATATGGATTTATTATATTTTTATTAGATTTGTCATATTGATGGATGACGCAATTGTAAAGGTGGCTTTTGTCGGGCGATCATCGAAAATTTATATCCAAAATCACGATTTGATCCTTGTTCCAGTCATAGTTTGACTTTTCTACTAGAAAATCGACCTTAACCGCGAATTTTTGTGCATTGTATAAATTTACATTAGTTTAAAATCGTCACTGATGTAGCACCCTTCATTAAATTTATCCTTTAACCCTGAAATAATAATAAGTTATAAATTTTCAGAAATCTTACGAGACAATAATGGATGAAAACGAATACAATAATCTACTAAAAAGGGGTAATTTTTTTCTTTATTTATTTCTATTTGTATAGTTTTTAGGCGAAAAGAGATTTTCCCATAAAGCATTCAAAGGTGCAATGATGATTTCCTTGTACAGAGACGAGACGAGATTCTCACAACCGTATCAAATGCTGAGTCTAATTCTAGATATAGATGCCTTCCTCACCAAATGGAGATGTTAGTTGAAAAATATATTAATTTAAGTAATAATGTTTCAGATAACCATGTTATTATGGTTCAAAGAATGATTGGAAGCAAGCTCGGCACAGGTGGTTCTTCGGGATATCAATACTTAAGATCCACAGTCAGGTGGATTTTACAAAATATTTATCTTTATTATTAAATCGAAAACAGCGACAGGTACATGCCCTTCTGTGACTTGTGCAATCTTTCAACGTACCTCATCCCGCGCGAGTATATCCCGGAACTAAGTTCAGATATGCATCGAAGACTAAGCCAAATGAATTTTGGAAAAACTTGAAATTAGATTCATCACATTCATAAATAAATTAATCTATTAAATTAAATAGACAATTTTATTAAAATATGATTGAAAAAATACAATTGTGAATGGCTTCAATGGAATATCTGTCTCGGTTAATTGCTATAAAAATAAAGGTAATAGAGAAGTGTCTCTTCGTGTGGATAATGGATAATAACAAATACCTACGAGGGTTGTCTGAAAGGCTTCTCGCCTCAACATGAAGATTCCAGCGAATGTCAACAAAAATGGAGACATTTTCGCTCATTCGTTGACATCTACTCATAATATTTTGGGTCATTTTAAATGTGCAGTAATCTTTGAAAGTCATTTGAGTAAGTTGTGAACGTTTTTGTAACACTAAAACAAAATTGAATACGGTGATGTACTAATCATTTGTATTTGAAAGGCAATAAATCTAGTAAAACTAAAGATGAGCTTCACATTGTTTAACAGTACTATGCTCCCCCATTTAGCACGGTAAAATATAAGGAATTGATTCTAAATGTGGAGGAATCGCCTTAAATGATGAAGAATGCATTGGTCGACCAAAACTGCCACCAATAAAAATATGACTGAAGTTCACCAAATGGTCCTGGATAACCGTCGAATTAAAGTTAATAAATTAGAGTCAATGAATATGTCGAAAAAACGTGTTTGTTAATTATTAAACTAATATTTACGTATGAAGAATTTGGCCACACGCTGGGTGCTGCGTTTGCTCAATCATAATAACAAGATATTCGACTGAACATTCCTTTAACATTGGACTGATTAAAATTGATATTTTACTTCGTGACCTGAATCGAGACCCTTGTAATGATGCTTCATCAGCTTCAGTGTGCTCATAGGAACCATTTACATTAAGAAATCAGACTACAGTTAGGCTGGTATCTGAAAAGACCTTACAATTCCATATTTAGATTAATCCATGACGATAGATCGAATTTTCCAAAAGATAAATATGTATCAATAGATTATGTAATTTTTGTAATCTTTGTTGCAGAGCAATTGCGCCATCATATTCTATTAAACTTCCTTCGCATAAACCCTAAAAATATAACATACACATAAAACCATAAAATCCTGTCTCTCTTATCTTTATGGTGAAGTATTCGTGGTAAATTTTGAAACTTGGCATGAAAATATAATTAATATAAATAACAATAGGATCTACAGACAGAGATTTTAATTTCGTTGACGTAAACAAGTTGGGTCTATGTTTTGATTTTCTCGCCATTGAGTTCTACTTGAAAATTCGTGGACAGTTCAAGACGATGTTTAATCAATTATCTGAATCAAGTTACCACAAAAGTGGCTATTGTACCTTGTAATCGCTTTATATTCCATTAACATCGCATCTAAATTGGTACTCAAGTGATACTTCATAATCAAGGTCAAGATTGAATACAAGAATTATTCACTCGTTGTATCAAACTTCATTTCTCTCTTTGCGGATTGAGGGGTCGCAAACGCGAATGTCGCCTGAGGAATCTACAATTAGATTTGAAGCCATCATGAGCACCGGTTACAAACTGTAATGAAAGAAGCTTTGATGTTTTACACTGAGTTGTGTTAGATCAACGTATAAGTTTTGTTTTATCAAATTCATGCTTATTATTCTGTTTTATGTATCTACTGTCCTAGAGTCACTAATTCTGGGTTTGCTTAGTAGCTCTCGTCTAGCAGCCCTTGAAACTACCTTCTACATAATTTGCAGCATCTTATTTTGCTTGTAGGAAGAATGATTTGGAAGATTTATAAAATTTATGAGTAATGAAAACTACAAAGACAAAAACAAGATCTCAGACAATTGCCCGAATTACGGTATGTTAAAATTTAATCACTCCTGTATCTTAAAACCTCACTCGGTACTATATCCTGAAAATATCTAGGATTGAGTGAATCCTTGCGTTTTCGGTCCGTAAAATAAACATTTTCAGGGTACATAAAGTATACCATATGAAGTGTCACAAATGCGGTACCATATACATTGCTGAGACTCTTCGTCTTCTTCGAACTAGAATAGCCGAACACACTCAATCGAGTAGAAACAACTCGATTCTATTGCACTAAAGAGATCGAAATAAGAGTTTATTACAGTTCAAGATGATGTGTAAAGATTTCGATAATCAAAATAAGGATAGGTACTAAGGCATTGTGAACCATGCGTCAATATCCACGGTGAATCATCCTAACATTAAAATATTCAGATTTGTTTTAAGTTTTCGACTTTGTGACGTCTTTTTTTCATTATTTGAACCGAAACTGAACTAAATGTTTCTGTCGCTGTATGAATGACTCAAATTTGAACATTTCAATTAGTCAACTGATACTCTAAATGAAGTTTGTGTTTCACTTAATCGAGTGCCATTGGATCTTATTTCAAGTACAATATATGAACTGGTCTGATTTTCGTAAAACGTGGTACGTGATTCAATATAGAGCATTTGTTATTCTTTTTCAATGATCGACACTCACGGGAATCTTAAAAACAAACGAGAGGAAATCATGCCATCGAATATCCAAATTTTCACTTATAAATGATCATTGCAAAAGTTATTGAGCAAATAAAAAAATGAAATTGAATAAAAAATCTCTAAATGTTAAATCATTTAAAATTATTATCGCACGTCTTTCAGTTTCTTTTGGAGTTTCACTCAAAAATGAGACACGCAAAACGAGATTTACAAAAACACTCAAAATGTATTCAAAATTCACAGATTGTCACACTCGACAAATACAATCGTCACTCGGTACACAGCCCTTCAGTAACACCGGTATCGTTATTGTCTCAACCGACAGTCTCATTCAACATCCTCCAGTAGTCAATAGTAACTATTTTCCGACTCCAGATTCACACAACTGACACTGTCGATCTCACAATTTCAGATACACACTACACCTCGACTATCTCTGCTACGTCGACGATGGTCGCTCGTCTCGAGCCCTGTTCCACCCGGCCGATTATCCACGCCTCGCGCCCCTCTGCTCTCATTTCTTCTATCATTCCCTCAGCTGCCTTATCACTCATCACTATAGCGAGACCCCCTGACGTTTCTGGAGACAACCCCATGCGTAACTTCATCGCTCCTTCCAGAGTTGTATCGATCTTCATTGAGTGTCTCAAACAGGGCAGCTTCTCAATCACAAAATCAACACTCTCATCTTGAGATTCCACCAGGTTTCTCAGGTGACCCAACAATCCGAATCCGGTTATATCTGTACACGCGTGAGCGCCGTATTTCCTCATTAATGTCGCTCCTGAACATTAATAACCAAGCATCAAATTATCTCTCTCGTTCAAGATTTAGTCGATAAACATTCAATCACCAAGTTAAATAATTGAGATAAAAACAATTGAATTTTTTTGAAGCACTCAGATTAAAGAGAAGTAAAATAAACAAATTTTGTATACTATAATTAAATATAATCAATACGCGACATTTTAGCGCAAATTACAATTGTGGAATTAGCATCTTTTGGTGAATAATGTGTCTCATTTCCACATGTAGAAAAAGAACACGTTACTACTTCTTAAAAATATGTACAATGTATAGAGACATTTTAATCAACGAATTTCAAAATGTTCAAAGTTGAGAAGACATCGATTTACATGAAAATGTTTTCCTCACCATTTAATATCGGTGGACATAACTTCCGTAGACTTTCAAATAAAAGTGATTGTTATGCAGAATAATAATAAAGTTTCGTAAATTATTAATAAGTGCTACGTTATGTGCGGCCCTCCAAAAAAATTTAAAATTTTAATTAGCCCGTTGATTAAAAAGGTTGCTCATTCCTGGTCTATAGGGTTTTCGAGACAGCCGTATGCACATTAATCTTAGGATATAAAGATCTGATACAAAACGCTTCACCGGCCACCCTCTCCCAATAGTTTTTAAACAGAGAACACATAATTTTAAGATCATTTATTTTTATATTTTTGTTCGAATTACAACCCTTTCTGTGTTCCGCAATATTACGCCCACCTACATTCCGACCATGTTCCTGGATTTTCTTACAGGGATGACGGGAAGTCTCTGCAATGATTGTGGCATGGCACCCATTACATGTAAATTTATATACGAGATCCGAACATAATCCAAATGGGGTTGGAGATTTATTACAAAATACATTTTGGATTTTATATGTTTGTGGTATTATTTTGAAATTAAAGGCATTATTTACGCATTTTAAAATTGAACGTTTGAATTGACCAAATCCTCCGGAATATGAAATGCTTAAAACATATTTTAAAGTTGGTGGTTCTTCTTTATCATATTTAATCGATTTATTATTATTATTGATGACATAATCACTGCTTGCCTATATCTGCAGATTTAAAAATCTTTTTTGTCTTGAGAGCTGACGATGACGGTTATACTGTCGAAATTAATTGTTGTAAAAAATATTTCTTAATTTAACAAATAGCATGTTTTTGTTTTTTAGTTAAATAATTCAAAGATTTCCACAAAGTTACACACGACATCCTTTAAATATTCCAGCAGATTTCTGGAAGAAAACACAATTTGAAGACTTTGCTCATCTGTTTCAACGTCTTTTTGGAACAGAATGGGAACCAGAAACAAATTCATCATAAAGTTTGTTATTTGTGTGTTCCAAATAACCTTCTATGAATTTCCAATTCGTTGGATGTGAGCATGAAAGTTTAGAGTTTAAATAAAAGTTTATATTGTTTGTACGCTTAATTTTTTCGCACCAAAACGTTATGTTACGTAGATAATCAAGGATTCATGTTTGTAATTAAAAATATTCACGAAATGATGAAAACTTTATTTTAAGAAATTTAAAATTGTAGCAATATAAACGATATTCAAACATATTTTAAAGTTTAAAACGAATATTATACTCAAGACATGTATCTGTAACATGGTGAAAAATATTAAAATATATGAAAAAACTTTAAAAACCACATTTTTACCTTGGACTAAAAGTAGAAAATAACTTTTATCTTAAGTTAATGCACCCACAGAAATCGTGGGCGCATTAAAAAGTTATGATTTTTCTAACATTATAGTTCGTCTATTCATGATCTCTTCATAAGTTATGAATTTCTACCATAATGTTACAACGTCATATAAATGCACCCATTGTATAAGTTTCATTATTTTGATCAAGTCTTATAAAACTATTGATCGTAACGTCTGTATATAGAGGATTGTTTGCAATAAGCCATCTAAATGCAGTAAATACACGTTCACGATTGATTGTGAAGTCTCTCTAGATATTTAAGTTTAAGCAATATTTGTATCATAACTTGCTTTAGGCAACATATCAGGAAGCTTTTCACTAACCTTGAAAATGTCCAGAGCGAACAACATTCAACAATGTAACAAATCATAACTTTTAATGCGCCCACATTTTTGTGTTGTTGTTTTTTGTAGTTATAACAAAAATAAAAGTTGTAAAATATGTGGACTAACAACCGAGCGAAAATGAAAGCAAGCTAATAAAAACGTGGTAAAAAAGTATTATTCAAAATAAATTTTAATATATTCAAGTCATAAAAACGCGAGTAAATCGGAAAATAAGAATAGTTTTATTAATAAAAATGAATGCACACATGTAATGTCTCATAGAGACTCAGAAACTATCGCAAAAGATTGCAACTAAACTTAAGTAAATTGTTGTAGAAAAGTTTCTATAAAAAGATAATTATTTCAATTTGCAATTAGGTCCAACTATTTGAAGAGATGCCGTCAATCTATACGTCATTTCAGTCGCCTGGATGAGGCGATTCCAACATTATATCGTTTTACTCAATGTGACACTTCGATTTACGACTAATCCCGAAATTAGCTCGCTTTCAAATCCAGTCTACTGGCCCGAATTGGAATTTCAGAGTGGTAAATTCATCCTAATTTGCCGTACCTGACCTTATAATTTTAATATTTGATGTAAATAAATGCATCACAAAAACCTGGTCCGGTTCCGATAAAACCGGCTCGCGTTGTTTGTTCTTTTGGTACTACACTTTCCTCAATGTGATGTTACTATCGGAGTCAATGTCAGAAAAACCAGAAACTCGACATTGTTTCGACATAAACCCCCCTGGACATAAATCCCTTTGTCGGTTAGGGTTAGTTTAGGGTTAGGTTTATGTCCATTTACTGATGACAATACACATTACATAACGAAATGTAGAAAAATATTCAAATTAATCAGTTTTCTGCTGGATGGTTTTTGTCCTAGATCCCAAACAGAGAAGCAAAATTGAGTGACTTACATCAAAATAGTGCATTTTAATTTGGGAAGGGCAGTATTATATAGAAAGGGTAGAAAAAAATAAGCATACCAACAAATGAATAAACAATAACAAACTAAAATACTCAATTTTTTGACACTTAATTTTTCGACATTTATTAAGAGCAATTAACGTTTAAAAACGGCAATACACTCTTTCGTACTGCAACCCAGCAAAAAAAACATTGTCTTTCAAACTTATTTTCTTTGGCAATATTTTCAAAATAATTTATAATTTATATTTTTTATAAATGTTATACCAAAAAAAGCTTTTAAGTTGCAATTTGATGATTTCTGACAATTTTTTATATATTGTTAACGAATTGATATTTGCTGATTTGATATATCTGAAGCTTTGAAGAAATTGTTTAAAGCGAATTAATGAACTTCGTTTGTTAAAGAATTTTAAATTAGGGAAATTGTAAATGGATTTTTAGATGTTTTGAAAAAAATGTATATATTAAACTATTTTTTGTGTTTTTATTAACTGTAAAAATATTACCCAGCTTAATAAATGTAATGAGAAATAATGAGAAATAACAATAATTAATTTGTGATTATTTATTAATTAATTTGTGATTAAATGTAATAATGCTTAATAAATGTAATAAGAAATAACATCCATATAAATAAAGTCCGAAAGTTACACGGTATTTCACTTTGTTCTGGCACATGAGTTATTATGCTTTATTAAAAAGTTCATAGATGTTCTTCTGGATGGCGTTTATTTCGTCATCAATGGCTGAGTGAAGAATACCTTTGTATTTCTTATTCACAATATTAAGAACATTGAGACAAGTCTCCTTTGAATTTTTATTACTATCACAACTAGAGTCATTATGACTCTCATGAAGTCTTTCACTGTTTGACATGGCTCTAATTGGTTTTATTATTTTTATTTTTAATCATGATTATTGTAAGAATTTTTCTAAATTGTTTTAAAATATTTAATTATTAAAAATTTTAATTAAAAATAATAATACGGAATTACAAGGTTTTTATTTCTTAGAAATGAAGTAGTGATTCTAAGTCAGTTTTTCACGCTGAGTTCGAATCTGCAAACCAAACTGCTATATCACATCAGGTTCTTTAGAAATACCAAAGGTATGCTTTAGACAGCAAGTCTTGTTTACTTACTAATAAATAGAAGTTAACCGTTAAAATAAATAAATAGTGATAATTATAAATATTATAATCTCTTACTGCAAGGATGTTAATGACATCATATAGTGTCAAAATGCTAAAAAAATGTAAAAAAATAGAAAATCGATTTTCTCAAAAAACCTGATGTAATAGAAGAAAACGGATAGCAGATTCGAAATCAGAACATCAAAATTAACCAAAATCGATTAACGATTCTAGTGAAATAAAGAATTCGATTATTTTATAATTCATTTCTAATTTAAAACATTTCTAAATAAAAACACAAAATTATAAAAATGTTATCAAATTAATAAAAATGACTTTAATTTAAATCGTATTAAATTTATTTAAATTTAATTAAATGTTTTTCTTTTCTTAAAAAATATTAAACTTAATTTAAATTGTTAATTTAAAAAATATAAACTTATCAAATTATTATTTAAATTATGTTCGAATAGTCGATCACTTTAAATTTTAAAAAAATACCAATTTCCATCTGGGTGGGAGAATCACCATTCTAAGATCAACATATTCAAATCAACATACATCATCAATACATTCACACATTCAAACAATTTAAAATATCCCTCACACATAAAATAGAATATTATGTAGATCGTTTGTATTATTTACCCATCAAGTTCATAGAGTAGTTTTATTGTAAGAGTTTACTAAATATAATGATGTTCAAGAAAGCATTAAAATCATATCACATCAAAGTGGCAGAGCGAGTCCATGACAATTGCCAATAACTTTATTCAAATAATGAAATATCAACAATTTAATGTTATGGAACAAATTGAGTCATCTTACGAAAAGCTATTGAATCTAATAGACACAAATTATTACTAATTATTAAGACATTAGTACTATGATTAAAAATTTTATTGAAATAGTACTTGATCGTTTTGGATTAGAGAAAAGGAATATGAAATTACTTTTTTCGAATACTGTTAATCTTTTAAATGTTTTTTAGCTTATTTTTTGTGTTGTTTTCTATTTATGTTTGAGTTTAATAAGTGATGTGAATATTTTGTAACTTTGAAATTCACGAAAAAAAAGTTAATATAACTTAAGTATCTGAATTTTCCGTAAAACAGTTCCACAAATAAATACAAATATTTGGATGGGGGACTTTGTACGGAAAACTCCGGTACACTAAAAATATTTTTATTCTGTCCCCTGAAAAAAATCTAGCGGGCGTCAATATGTAGAACCACTCAGCTTTGAAAGATTCATATTTAAAAAAATTTAAATCAAGATATGAATATTTACTCACGTTTTAAAATTCCAAAAAAAACTGGACGAATATTTTTGATAAATAGGAGAATATGATTCAATTAAAATATTTAATGACTGCAAAAAACTTTTTAAATTACAGACACAGTTAAATATCAACAAAATTTTTTAATAAACCTAAAAAAATAATTAACAATAAAAGCTATTACACACGAGGTATCTTATTAAATTTGCTGTCGGAACTGTAATAACACTGATGTGCTGACTCGAAATAAAGAAACCCAACTGACTCCAAATATATTTCTTTTATCGTTTGTCATTTGCATAAATACAATTTTAAATACAGAAGTGTTTCGTTTTTCGGTTAAAAGGTCAAAAATTATTAATTTGATAAATTTAATTGATAAAGGGCCTAAATAAATTTATTGAGACTGTCTTACTTTAGTGCTGATTTTATGTGGTTATCTAAGGTGCAGTAATTATCATCCTTACATAAAATATATATTAATTGTATTGAATATAATCTCTACGGATATGAGAAAGGCGGCAATTATTTCATAACTCATCAATTATTAACAGTTCTGAATATTCAAGGATCATTTCTTGTAATATATTTCCATTCGATCGTTTTTCCTTACTGATATAAATCCATCCATGAACATTCACCGTAACGTTCTATTTGTCTATTTATCAAGTGAAGCTAACTGTTAATCCTCATACGTGCTATTCACAATTGAGTTATCTGATTATCTTGGGATTGTCTGAATTACTTACATTTCTTAAATACGCAACCCCAATTCACTGGCATTGACTATCGAGCACTACTGGTTCTAACACTCTTAATAAATATAACTTAACTGTCCTGCAACCGAAACAATAATGCACCAATTATAATTTGATTCTTTATACTATTATTTATATTATTAAGATTAACTAATTACAATAAATATCATAACCCGTGTTTATTTAATTTTGTCATGTTTTAAAATAGTTTACATTAAAATGGTTTATTTAAACATTAAAAATTTAAAATATCTAAGTTTTTGTTATTTACAAGCTTTTATTACGTTTCGTTTGTTTGTTTGTCTGTATGGATCAAATCTTGCGATCGAAATTTCACCCACTTCCCGTTGTGCTGGTGACTTGAAATTTTCAGGAGTGATGCATTCTAGATGACAATACACTTTTTCACTGTCACTGCTCATCTACCGCC
>MQRK01236921.1:6671-23735 GCA_001938485.1 Girardia tigrina | reverse complement strand
TGCGAATTAATCCAAGATTCCAAAATTGTTGTTTAGTATGAATGTTGATGTTTAAATAACGACGATTTGATATTGACGTCCACTCATCGAAAGTCAAACTAAAACCAAAACCTCGCTTTTTCATATCTGAGAGGTTTTTTCTAATTACATCGCAAATATTTTGACCATAATTTAACACTATTTTCCGAATAGTATTTGACGATTGTGGTATATCTCGAAATCCTTTCGATTCTCGTAGCGATCTTAGATCTGATGATGTACAGAATAAAGAAAAGGCCATACCGTCTTTTGTGGTCATGCGCGATATAACCGCTGCCAAAGAATCGTCACTTTTCTTATGAAAATATCCTGTAATTTACTTTTTAGATAAAGAAATTTTGGTTGGTGGCGTGGATAAATTTGTGGATGCTTCCACTACAATCTTTAAATCCTCGTTTCAGAGCTGTAATTTTGTGTACTGTTTGCAAATGCGAATGAAGTGCACCAGTTGATCCACCTAAGCATTTCATTACTTTTGCATATGTTTTGCATTTCGCCACTTGATCATTTCTCTCTCTAAGAAAAACGAATATACTGATATACAACAACAGATATACAACAATCCCTTGATTTAAATCAAGAAAAACAAACAACAAATATTGATGGGTTAAATGTCTGTGAACATGAAGATAAAGATGAAGGAATGCAACATGCGATAGTACAAAAATATTTATCATTTTCAGAACTTCCACCCCTATATCCATCTTCCGTGGACTTAATGGAATTCGATGAAAGTTTTGATGAAAATTCAGTTATCCAACAAAATCAACATTCTCCTAAAATCGAAGAGACATGCCTATCAATTTCAGGTGTTAATCTTTCTCAAGAGTAAATCGATCAACTTCTGGCTTCTCCCACCTCAGGAAAAACATTTCGAATCTTTAATGACATCTTATGTGATCCAAAATTCTCTGATTGTCCTCTCGATGACAATTTTCTCATTGATAATTTATCAAACTTCCTTCAAACGAAAAATAATGAATCTAACCACCAACAATCAAAGGAAATTAAATAAGAACCAAGCTCTATCCATCACTTGCCATCTGATTTTTCAGTTACATCAACACATGAACATGTTGACATTGATGATTAAATGTTTATGCCACTTCTACAAAATCCCCAAAAAAATATTATAAACTATTCAAAACTGAACCTCCAAAACATTTCTACAAATCATGGAAGATGCGACAAAGAAGACCAAAATTTAAACTTTAAAACTTTGTTTACAATAATATGACTTGCTTTTTTTATTATTGCATGCTGCACGATAAATTTTCTTCCAAAAGAAAGAAAAACACAAAAAATGTATATATGTATGTTTATTATTCTTGTTCAAAAAACATTCTTTTACCTTTCTCTTATGCATGCTTTGAGATCATAGCCTCTTTGGGTACTCCACTATTGTTGGGTATTGAATATTTAATATTAAATAATATTTAATATAAAAAATATTTAATAGTCTGCATCGAGACGGTTCTGTCTGTAGAGCACCTTTGCCGAAAGGCTCCGGGAGCCGATTTAACTGACTGACTGTTAAATCAACACAAAATTCAAAACAATAAATAATAAATTATAATAATTACGATTTAAAAATTAAAACAGAAACTTTCAAAGTCGAAAATTCAGCTCACTCGTCATATATGACGGGTCTTTTGCTAGTTTACCAAGATTAGCATGGGGCTGAATTATCCAATGGCATTTGTTTAGTTCCTCCAGTAATCGAGTGGATTTGAGTAGATGTTCTATTCCGAGTTTGGTTGGCGATGTAAAGCCTGTGTTGCTTTCATTGAATGTTCCTTGTGTAAGGTCAGTTTTAATTTTTCGTGGGATGAACTACATAAAGAAACCATAGGTGAAGTCACTGTTTCGAGAATGTCAGGAAGCAGGCCTGTCAGGATATGAAAGTATTTTGAGATCTTTCAGAGTTCAAAATGGGCTTCAACTTGCGCGATCCAGAGTGCCATATTCTTGAAAAATGGTTGAATTCTGACTTAAATGTGATTGGTATCAGCCACGCTTATGTAACAAGCGTTGTAGTGACCACCTGTACAAAAAAACTTTTATTAAAAACTTTTTATAAAAAAAACTTTGATAATAAAAAAAATAATAAACAATTAAATTAAATCAAAAAACTTGATTTAATTTAATTAAAAAAACATAATTAAAATCAATATTAGTAATTATAAATATCCATATATATTTAAAATTACTATATTAATTATTTACAAAAAATCATTTGTTTTAACTGACGATTTTTTATACTTTTTTTAAATCAAATAAATCTTCTCAACACGTCTAATTTCTTTTATTTTCAATAAATGCTATAAAAATCATACTCCGGAATTATCGATCGAGTTTTTTTTTCACCCCAACAAGCGTTATATCTTTGATCCATAATAAAAAAAAGAACAGAAATAGGACAGCAATTTCAAAAATGTTTTTATTTGGTCAAACCAAATATTTTAAAATATATATTTAAATTTATTAATATTAAACAATATTTGTTTAATATTAAAAGTTTAGACATGGGAATTATGCCTATAGAAACTAAATCCCATTAGGGCACAGTTACTTTCAGATTTACTAAAATTAGTTTAAAGAAACTCGGAAGGTATCGGATTTGGTTAACTGGTAATGTTATAGGATTTAGTAAGATAAGAACCACTTACAAACGTCATGGTAGATCTCCTGATTGGGTTCATATAAAAATATGTTAGTCTTAATTATAATAGAAATAAATGACATTAATTATATATTATTAAAAATTTATATTAAACAAACATAATAAAAGTACAATATTTTACTATATTACAATATTTTCTAAAAATTTAAAGATTTTTATAAAATATCAGAATAAGGCCTTCAGGTCATTCAATGTTTATCATTTAAAATAATAATAAGCTTTTTTGTTGATGAATTCAAAAAAATATATTTTCCAATTGTTTTTCTGACAAAACCGTTCATTGAGAATGACAAATAATGTTTATAAATATGGAGCAATGGAGGGGGACTCGACAAGAAATTGAAACATGTCACGATAGAGAATTCTGAAAATTGTATCATTGAAAATATTTTTCAATTTTGATAATAATTGTATAAAATGAATAGAAATGAAAATTATTTCATTAAGTTCCAATTTTATTAAATTTAGATGATAAATGATAGAAAATTAATAATCAAAACGAGTTAAATTAATTTATAAGCCTGTTTTTGTCAAAATCAAAACTATATATTAAAACTGTATAATAAAAAATCTTGAAGAGAATGAAATCATTGAAAAATATAAATAATCATGTTGTTATCCATTATTATATATCTGTAAGAACGACAAAAAAATAGATTATTTATTCTCTTTAGACAAAAATGAAAAGCTTTTTCAATCTCCGGTAATGAGGTTACACAATATATACTCAGTGGAATATATATTTCAATAAAATTGACATTGGATGTTCGGATTGGCAAGAAGATTGAAAGGTAGATAACGAATAAATGGAGCCAATTATGAAACTTTTAAGCCATGTATGAGATGAGTATGGTACAAATAGAGTTTTCGGGTTTATTTTGGAGATGCACTTCTGGACGCCCCATCGATGGGCAGCTATAACAGCAGCATTGTCATATACCAGGCCACGGTAATCATCAAACTGAATCTACTGTTGAGACAGTAGAGTAGCTTGGAGGGGGCGGGGGCGGCATTTGTGAATGAGGAAGACACTGAGAAGACATTCACGAAGATGGAGTCCAGGAAAATAGAGGAAATGTTTTGGAATTGGTTCATTTGTTGGCCAAGAACATTTGGTGCTCCTTGAACATTTGGTAAAAGTTAAGGATGGAAAGAATATCGTCACACCTTATTTGTCATCAGATGTTCAAAATGAATTTGTGAGCATTTTAGCAGAGCAAAAGAGAAAGAAAATCATGGCACAGCTCAAGAAGAGCAAGTGCTTTTACATAATTTTTGACAGCACTCCAGATATATCTCACAAGGACCAGTTGAGCGAGGTGTTAAGCTGCGTAAACATGGATGACAATGAAGAGAAAGTGGAGGAGTTGTTATTCCGCTTCATTGAGACAAAGGGGAAAAGTACAAAGGAAACTTCTGAACTGATATTGAAACAATTGGAAAATGACAAGATTCAGTTTGATGATTGCCGTGGTCTGGCAAATGAAAATGCTGCTGTTATAGCTGCCCGTCGATGGAGCGTCCAGAACCGCATCTCCGAAATTAACCCGAAAACTATATTTGTGCCATACTCAAATAACTCCCTGAATTTGGCTTGTACATATGTAGCTTCCGTTGTGGTTCACTCTGTTACATGTTTTGGCACATTTGACCGGTTGTTCTCCTATTTTTCCGCATCTACGCATCGCTGGGATGTCTTGATTCATGAGACTGGTTGCATCGTGGAAACTAAATGAATCAATTGATCAGATTTTGTAAATTGGTTGGTGAACAAATCACAAGTCGTGACTGCTCTGGAGAAGCTCACAAACGAAGGAGAAAATACGACGACAAGATCAGAAGCATTTTTATTTCTATCATAAGTACTGTTTTTTTCTATTTCATTTCTGTTTTTTTTTCGCTTCTGAGCCATTGGAATTCTGTTCTACCAGATGTCAATGATTCCCAGAAGTATCTTCAAACAAAAGTGCATAATCTGCATGAAAGTTCTATCAAGCTCATAACACTGAGAGATTACATTTTTCTGAATAGAGAAAAAATGGTGGACAGTGTGATGGACGAATCCAAGAAGCTCTTCTTTGAAATGAGGATAAGCTGAAGCATCAAATTCTTCAAAAAAGAAAAGAATGGATAGCGAGGGATCTACTGATGTAGCGATGATGAGTTGAGACAGGAAAGGCTGTATGTAGTAGACAGGTTGATTGAAGAAATATATTCAAGATTTCAACAATTTCATGATCTTGCAAACAAATATGCTGTCATTGCACCATATAATCTCTTTGATGATGTCAACGATTGCCAACTTGGCGAAATAGAAGATGAGATGGAGAAAGAGGAATTCTTAGCTGAAAGAAGAAGACATTTTTTCCGAGCTTCAGGAAACGATAGAATCAATGGACCTTTAGAAATTTTGAGCTGCATACAGAGATATCACCTTGGGGACTCCGTCCCTAATATTGTGACCTTGTTGCGCATCTTTCTTGCCCGGACTATTAGCTTTGCCCGCTGCGAACGCTCATTTTCCAAACTTAAGCTCATAAAGAACTATCTCCGATCAAAAATGAGCCAATGAAGGCGTAAAGACTTGGTAGTCCTCTCCATAGAGAGGGAGCTTGCTGCTAAACTGAATTTTGATACTATTATGAATAAATTTTCAGAAATGAAATTGCGAAAAGTTTGCTTGTAAATTGTAAATAAAATTATAAATTTTGAAATCACTTCGTTACTTGGTAATTTTTAGTATAAGGATAAGAGTATTGCAAGAAAAATATAAAATTAAAGTAAGGATTTTGAGAATAACAATAATAACTCTACGCCACTGGGTACAGATAATAATTAATATTAATTATTGCTAGTGTTATTGCCACAGCTAGATGAGAACAATAATGAAAAGATTATTACATATGGGTCACAAAAATGAAAAAGATAATTAAGGATATTGATTAATAAAGGAAAAGCTCCTTAAAGATTTTTTTAGTAAACATTAAATAATTTAATGTTTAGAAAACATTGAAATTACCCTACTCCAAAAACCCTCACACATAAAATATCGCATTTAAAAAGCATAAGGTATGATATGTACTGTACTAAGCAGTCAACTTTGAAAATATTTATTTGTAATGCCATCATGTGTTAAATTGTGGATATTGGGATTTCCATTACTCATAAATACCATATTTTAACTCATATAACCCGCATAATTTTCTTTTGGCTAATGCAATTTTGGCTGGATAAAATCACATATTACCCGTTGGTTATCATTGTGTATTGTTAATTGATATCGTGTATATTATTTTTAGGATACACAGCCCACTTTATACCCTGCGAGCAGTGTGCGGCGTAGGTAAAATCACACATGACCCGCGGGTTTTATGCGTTAAAATACGGTAATTGTTTATCATCCAAACAAAAACGCGCCTAGCAATTTATTTTCATGACTTTTAATGACTTAACAGTTTAATATATATTTAATCCAGAATTTGTACAATTTCCAAATTCACGAATTAGGAATTTTTCAAATTAAATTGAGAATTTTTAATATTTAAATATTTTTACCGAGTTCGTAACTTATATATATATATATATAAATGTACAGTCAGGTGCAAAAGTTTGGGAACGCCTCTTGTTAAATTGTCTTTTGCACCCAACTGCAATTATATTGACAAAAGCACACCAAAATACAAAGATTTTATTAGAACATTATAATAAGACACAAATTTACCAAAACTTGTCATAACTGGCACATTAAACACGAAAAACCAGTGTATATTTAGTATTTTGTGTGTTTATATTTAATATAAATATTAATATTTCATCCAGTCTCTTTGACTGGTTGACCTGGGGCGACCAGATCGAGATCTTGAACATAAGGAACCAGTCTCCCTTTTTCTTTGAACAATCTGACACACAACTCCAAGAGAAACATTAAAAGTTGTAGCTATTTGTAGATAAGAAAAGCCGTGCTTCTGCAATGCCAAAATTGCTGCACTTTGTTCTGTTGTTAGCTCCTTGCCATGGACATGAATGATTCTAAAATAAATAAGGACAATTTATAACTTGAAAAGTAATAAAAATAAAATATGCATTTTATCATTTAAATGGTTTATATATACTTAACAACGAATAGAAAAACATGCAGTGCAACAACAAAAAGCAGTATAGAATCAAGCGTTCACAAACTTTTGCTCCTGACTGTATATATATATATATATATATATACATTAATAAAGGAATCAATGAATTTATTATTATCTTCTGTCATATAAGATAATAAAAAAATTGTCATAGTTCAAAACTCCAAAAATTTCTAGAGTAATTTGAATGTTTACGTTAGACTGTTCAAAATTTAGGACTTATTATTATATCCTCTTCAAGATAGATTTGTTTTCGTATTCTAATCGCATTGGTAATTACTTAAACATCCTTTCTCTGCATTTACAAAAGCAAGTAGACATTTTGTTAAGGAGATCCAATCCTAATTATAATCTTAGAACATATTTTAAATATTAATTATTGATTTTCTCCCAAATAATAGTAATTATCCATTCGTAGCAGACCGAAATTGGCAATTAAAATTGCCACTGGTAATTGTAGCAGAGATTTTTCAGTTCGAAAGACAGCAATTGATAATTAAAAATTTCAGTTTCCACATTAAATAAATTTTCTTTCGTACAACTTTACGTTGTCTTATGTAAATAATAATAATTTAAAATAGTTTTAACATTGGTTATATCAACAAACACAACAATTACTGACTCTTAACCTTTTTTGTAACTATTTCATTATTTTTCGTTACATTTAATATATATTTGCATATTTAATGTCTTTCATAAATGAACAATTTTTATTTTGTTAAAGCTTCAATTGTGTTTTAATTTTAATTTTTACGTAAAAAGTTTATGTTCATTGTAAAGAAATATTAACAAAAATTGTTTTGTATACAAATTATTAGATAAATTTGTACAAATATTTCGACAAAAAATACTTTCCACAGCATAACAATAAATATAATCACATAGAGAATAATTATCACATCAAATAAGGGATAAGTTCCATAATGTTCTTAAACCACACGAAACTAAATCAATAAGTCAAAAGAAACAAAAATTGTGTAAGAACGTTTATTAAATTACAAAAAAGCAAACAATTAATATTTGGTAAGAGATTGAAATAATAAAAAATATTCACTAAAAATATAAATTGAAATTGGAATAAAATAAAACATCTCTGAATATTCATATTTTTATAAAAAATAATATTAATAATAAATACAGAAAATAAAAGACTCAATGATTCTCAACCCTCTGCTATGCCCAGTTTTTAAAAGTTGCAAATCATCACTCGAAACTCGTAAACATTTTTTAGAACATTCCCCCGTAGGATCCATCTCAAGGCTCAGCAATTGCTCTGGGCTTTAAAAAAATGCCTGTTCATCTCAAACATTTATTCAAACTTGACAAAATCAATCAAACACTCCAGCATAACACTCATTTTATCAAAATTCATCACAATCATACTAAAAAAACACATCTACCGCAACCACACTTTCCTACCAGTACTTGTGTTAGCAAAGCGAGCGCAGTTACGGAGCCCCGGTGTGGGTGTGGAGTTGCTGAGTCGGGTATAAATAACTATTGGAATGATCTCACCAAGAAAACTACCAAGACGAGATGAAAACCGCACTTTCATTCTCTGAGCAGCTCTTTGATCAGATTCCCGTGTCGGCCCGGTTATACATTTGGCCGTCGTTAACACAAACAATCCACTTTATTTCAGACAAACGAACAACAGAGCCGTAAAAATCGTCCATGAATACACGCTGTGTGGCAACATATCATTGGTGTTCTTAATCATAATCTTTCACTTGAATCCTACCCGGCCCAGCCGCCAGCGACACAGATTATCGCTTCGACTTTCTCTTCAGAAAGAATCTGTTTCCCTTCTCTTCTTACAAAATCTTCATCGTGAATTCATGGAATGTTTCTTTCCGCTTGAACACTGTGATCGGTAAATTTGTTTCTCGAAAGCCCAATGGACAACACCCGGTACTTATTTTTCAGAAACACGTCCATACATGTTTTTCCAAAGTTCTGGTGCCAATTATTCTCAATTTTTAATTTAGCAGTTTCTATTTTCTTTTTTAGAAGTAAAAAATCTTTATTTTTGCATTGAAAATCTCTTGTGCATAATATTTCCAAATCAATTTTATCGATCATTAACAAATTTTTACATAAAAATTCTATCGAGGAATTCTGTTTCTTTGATAATTTTCATTGCTTCGACGATAAAAGGATACTGCTGATGACGGTGAAGAGATAATCGGCTGTAATGCATATTAAAGCTTTTTCCTTTGCTGAGGATGTGAGCCATGAGAACAGTGGCAAAAATTCTGATTAAACAGTCGCAGATTACGAAGATTAACCATGAAAGCCAAATTAACAATCCATAATAAATATAAAATTTAGACAAAGAAAAAACGATTATTCCAACAATTTAAAATACTTTATGAAAAGTTTCAAAAAACAAATCTATAATTTTCAAAAATAAAAGTGGCCATAAGGAATGCAATATTTAGTTAGAAACATCGAACCTGATCCGTCCCAGATTATATCGTAACCTTCTGGCCACTATTGTCTCGGATTGAATTGCTCAGTATCATAAGAAGACGATTGTAAAAAGTCATAAACATAATACAGCTTTATTAAGGAAATTGTTTTCGTTTTTGAAGAAATGTCTTTTTCACAATGCATTTATACACCAATCTTAGTTTTTTTTAGAATTATCACAATAATTTTTTTTAAAATAAATTAATTATTTTTTGTGTTATGTTTTTCTTTTCGATCATTTAATTCTGTTGATATTTTTTAATTTTTTTATTAATAAAGTTTTGGAATTTAGGATAATTTTGCGATGTTGTGGAGATACAACAATAATTTTAGTAAATGTCAATAATCTAAAATAGGCAAAGACCATAATTTTTAAAAGACGAATATATAATTTCTAAATAATTTTAATATAATTTCTATATAATTTCTAAATTAAAAGAATGTTGTTAAGATATAATTTTTTCTCTAAATTTTTCATTACTAAAAAGTAACTATGCCTGTTAAAGTCGCTGCAAAATCTGTGGAAAAGATCACTAAAGAAGTTATTAAGAAGACATCTGACAAAAAGAAGAGAATCACTAAAAGAAAGGAGACTTATGGTATCTTGAAAAACAAAGTTTTGTGACAGTTCATACAGATACTGGGATCCCTGGAAAAGCAATGGCAATCATGAACAGCGACCAAATCGGCTTCTTATAACAAGAAATCAACTATTTCTAGTAGAGAGATTCAAACATCTGTTCGATTGATTTTACCAGGAGTATTATCGAAACATGCTGTTCGTATAGGAACGAGAGCGGTCAATGGATCAAAGTAAATAAAAATATAATTATTCTTTCTGAGAAAGTTTAATGGTCCTACTCAGTACCACAAATAGTGATTGTTACTTTGTTTTACTTTACTTGAATATTTTTATAACATGTTAACTCTAATAAGACCTATTGGTAATTTTAATTCAATGAAGTAATGTTAAGTTAAGTCTAAATTAAAAAAATTAAGTTTCTGCCACACGGATGATTCGTGTTCTGTTTACGAAACCAATCTGACTGTCTGAAACTAGTAATAAGTACAATGGTGGTCCAATGGGTACGCAGCCTCTAATTTTTGCATATTCTAAATCTACTCGTCAAGACGAGTATTTTGATATATAACATGTGAGGTGTAAAAATTCCAGAACTTGACCTTTTTGCGCAATAAAGGTCAAATTTTGAAACTCAGAATTTTGTTATAAAAATGGATTATAAAAAATTAGAGGCTGCGTACCCATTGGGCCACCCTGTATTACTATATTATAAATCTAGAATACAAATTCAATGAGTCATTCAGATTTACTTCCTATTTTTGTTATTGATTGTTTTTATTTTACTGCTCATTAATTTATTGATTTAGAATCAAATCATTTCTAAATTTCAAATTCTAACATCATTTATAAAAAAAATGAGCGGTTAAATATTTTACAAATAATAAAATAGAATTTTCAGGTTAATCTTACCAGAATTTTAAACTCTACTTGTTGCCCATCAGAATTAAGAATCAGCATTATAAGACTGTGCCGAATGGATAACAATGAATTTATTATTTATTGATCATTATTACAATTTATTGAAATATTTGTTTTTTAACAGTAATTTTAATTCGTGCATTCGACAATTGAATACAATATTTGAAAAAAATTTTTTAATTTAATATGAAAAAATGTCGATTTAATATGAAGAAATATTAATTTAATATGGAAAAAAAGATAATTAGTACTGGTTAAAGTTACTAAAAATTTATGTACTAAAGAATGTACAAATAATTAGAATTGGACAAAGGAATTAGACAAGGTTGCACGAAAGAGAAACAAAAACAGTCAGTATTCAAAGGAATATGAAAAGGAGTCAAAGGAGGTAATCAGATAGCCCTGACGAAATAGGAGATCAGGAACTACAGTAAAACCCCTGAATTGTTATTACCCTTTAAACATTTCACCCCGGCATGTGTTACATATATTTGCCGCATCTTTGATTATGCACATATCTTCTCCCCTATAAGTTATTGACAAATTTGATACTGGAAAGAGTTGTAGTTCACTTGCTTCCGCGTAGAATGTGTTCGCTATGACAATTTTAAGAATCCAACAAAACAGAGCATCCATTTTTAAAATGTGGTAGAAGAATGCTGGAACAGACAGACATCGAACTCTTTAATCAACTAACCATGAGCAAGTCAGTTATGAAAATATTAATAAAATACGAGTTATTAATAAAGGTTTGTTTAAATTAACTATTTGTGTTATAATAATAAATTTTGAATTATCAAGTGTCTTAATGGAGTCGAATATCATAACTGGCGACCACGCCAAAGTAGAAGAACTGCCACGAAATGGAGTGAAAATCATCCAATCAGTACCGAAATTGGAACTTCCGAAAGCATTAACCGATGCGATCAACAAGAAATTAAGGCCTTTCATCGGAAATTCTACGGAAGAAGCAGGATGCTGGTTTGCAGATATGTGCTGATGGACTCAATGTATGGGAATTTCATTCACGACATTGTTCGAAGGCATGTTGAAAAAGTAGGCGGGGACTCTGTGGCAAAATTTCAAAGAAGATAGGAAAGCGGTGTCAGATGAGGCCAAGCAGTGGTTTATGAAGATGTTTATGAAGAAGAGCTCAGTGTTAGAAGATCTAGAAGCGGTGAGTAATATTGAACAGAAAGAAAATGAAAAATTATTAATTTTCGAACTGAGAGTCAGAGAAGAGTATTAGAAAATGTAAAAGCAATTGAAATTCGCCATTGGTGGTTATTCCAAAGAAGGATGGTGGAATCTGGATGTGTCTGGATTTTAAAAAGTTAAATGAAGTGGCTAAGAGGGTTTCATTTCCGATGCCGGATAGTCAGATGTTATTTGATGCTCTTCATGGATCACGAGTGTTCTCGAGTATGGACTCGGGTAAAGTTTATCATCAAGTCGCATTGGATGTGGACTCGCAAGAGAAAACAGCGTTTTGCACTAAGAAACAACAATATTGTTTTAACAGGGTTCCATTTGAGTTATCTACCACTCCGGGAACGTTTCAAAGGTTGATGAGTTTATTGTTTGATGATTTTTTGTTTTTAGGAGTGGTTATTTACTTGGATGACGTGCTCATTTATTCGAAATCTTGGTCAGAACATGTGAAATTACGGAGGAAGTAATCAACAGATTAAAAAAAAGCGGGGTTAAAGATAAACGTAGAAAAAGTGCAAATTTGGGGTTACAGAGTTGGTATTTTTAGGACACACAACAAATCAAATGGGAATATCGACGAATAAACCCAAAAATAGAAGAAATTAAGAATTTTCCGATTCCAAAATGTACAAGGAATTTAAGAGCTTTCCTGGGACTGGCGAATTATTACCGAAAGTTCATTTGGAACTTTGCACAAATTGTTGCACCATTGTATGATGCAGGCAAAGGGGGACGCAAGGAGATCTTTTGGTCCAAAGAATGTGATAGGAGTTTTAATGAGTTAAAGAGTAAACTATGTGAAGCACCGGACTAACATTTGTGGACTCATCTAAAGATTTTATTCTAGATACGGATGCCTCATTTGGTGCGATTGGAGCAGTGTTAAGACAGAAGGAAGGCAACGTTGAAAAAGTGATAGCATATGCATCGAGAACACTATCGACATTCGAAAAAGGATATTGTGTGACCAGGAAAGAGTTACTGGTATTACAATAATTCTTGTTGCACTTTAAACAATATCTGTACGGTAAGCGGTTTTAAGTACGAACGGATCATAAGGTTTTGATATATATGAAAATATTCATCAAAACCAATAACTCCTCAATTTCAGACTTGGCTGGATAACATGGCAGAGTTCTGTTTCAAGCTGGAATACCGAAAAGGTGAGAATCATGGGAATGCAGATGCAGTATCACGATTATATAACGAGGAATGTTCGCAGTGCCAAATTAAGCATGAAGATCCGTAAAGTAAGAAAGCCAAAGTGAAACATATTAATTCGGTAGCGATTCATTCGACGTTGACTTGGATCAAAGAAGAACAGGACAAATGCGGGATATTGGAAAATGGAAAAGAATACTAGAGAAGACTCGCGAGGACCCATATCAAGGGTCTGATGATTTAAGAGAAGGGAGATGGTTTGATTGTAAAAGAAGGATTAGTTTGGCGGTTAGAGGGGAATTATGTTTTACCGTTAGTTCCGAAAAGTATAAGAAAAGAGTTTGTGAAAAGAATTCATATTGATTTGTGTCATTTGGGTATGAAAAAAAAACGGTATATAATGCATCATTTTTTGTTCCAGAATCGGCGAAAGAAGTAAAAACAGTAATTGGGGAATGTGACGAATGCCGTCATAGGAAGGCATTAATAGAGAAAACAAAAGAAAAACTCATAACAATTAAATGTGATGATTTTTTAGAACAATTGCTGATAGATATTGCTTTCATTGGAAATAGAAATTCAAATTATCCGTATTTGTAAGTGATAGTAATTTGTAAGTAATAGATAGATCAATTCTCAAAACTAGTGAGTTTGATGGAAATCAGAACACAATCTGAAGATATTGTAATTCGATGTATTCTGGTTAAATGGATTTATAGATTTGGTAAACCAAAACGAATTTTAACAGATAATGGAACGTGTTTTACGGGTATGAAGTTCAAGGAATTCTGTCAAAAACATGGGATTGAACATCGGTGTAGTAGTCCATTCTAGCATCAATCCAATGGACTCGCAGAACGATATATTCGGACAGTGAAAGATATGTTGGTGACAACCAATGGAGAGAAGGTTAAACAGATGTGGTTGGAAATAATTCCCAAAATTGAGTTTTCACTTAATGCGACGGTACAAATTCAACTGGATTTTCCCCGTTTGAAATTGTTTTTAAACGGAAAATAAATTTGTACGCGGCTAGATGAGTGTCACTGTCGGAAAATAGAGAAGATATTAAAAGATGGTGAAAGAAAATGCAGAAAGAGCAGCAAACCATATGGAACAGTGGGAGAGAGAGAAGAGAACAAAGAAAAATTTCGAAGATGATCAACAGGGTATGGTAAAGAAAGAGCCTCTAAAAAAAGAAGGATGCGTTCGGATTTGAAGGCCAATTTAAAATTATAAAACCTATATCATCTCATCAACTTGAGTTACAGAATCGAGCAGATGGTAGACGGATACGAAGACGAATTGAATGGCTCAAGAAGATGTGAACCTCAAATGTCAAAGGGGGAAGTTATGGAAATATTAATAAAATACGAATTAATAATAAAGGTTTGTTTAAATTGACTATTTGTGTTATAATAATAAATTTTGAATTGTCAAGTGTCTAAATGGAGTCGAATATCATAACTAAGTCAATATTGTGATATTCGAGTTTTTCACAGCATGTCATTTGAAAAACATCCCAGTCTGTGTCCCGATGTAGCACCTGGAAGCTAAACAAATTACTGAAGCTTTTGATGATTTTCAATATGTCGTAAGCAATGGAAGGTTACACCAATTCCGCAAAAGGTACAATATTGAGTTTAAGTACAATAGCGGAGAAGGTAAAGATTATAACAGTGCAGCAGTTGGGAGTTGGAAGGCTAGTCTGTCAGAAATGTGTCAGGGCTAAAAATCGGAGGACATCTATACTTGCAATGAGACTGGTTTTTTTAAGTAATTACCTTAAAAAACTCTTATCAAAGCATGATGCCTGTTAGGGTAGAAAGTGTGCTAAATAGCGTCTCACTATATTATTAGTCTGCAATTCTGTTGGGTAAAATTGGTTCCCCTAGTGTTTAGAAAGTCAAAAGGTCTGTTTGCATTCCGGGCTTCAAAATTACTCCGGAATAACTGAAAGTTACAAGGAAGTCAATCAAGAAGATCTAGATGACTTGTGAACTGTTTTCAGTGTAGGTTAAGTCACTCAATACGAGTATGCATGAGAAGAGAAAAATTTCGGTTTTTTGGACAACGCTCACAGCCCCTCACAGCTTCATCTGTTGAATGTGTTGTTAGCCTCTGAAGGATTGAAAATTAATTAATATTAAGACAAAAAACAACAAAACTGTTATCGAGCCTTCCATTGATTGTAGATATCTATCCGACCCTCTCCCGATAGCTCTCTGTGAGTAGAATCCATGAGCTTTACCCACTTTGAGCTGGAGCCTTCCTAAGCAAAGATATTCACCCTGAAAGATTGAGAAAAATTAATTAAAATATAAAGAAATTAATTAAACTTACCAATGATTCATTTTCAACAAAGAAAATAACAACTCGCGATTTTTCATCGTGAATATTCAGTGGCGTGATCGGTGATTAATCCATAACACACGTAATTGTACGATTGTTGTCACTCACTGCAGCCTGCATGCACAACAAACCCCGGCAAATAAAAAATCAGAATTAACGATGTTAACCAATCAGAGATCCCCACGACAAAGCACACCCGGCGTCGAGAGCATATGATTCTATATATACAGTGACCCGACCAGTAAGAACCAGAACAACAACAATAACAACAACAAAAAAACGTTTAACCGAACATTGAACACAGAATATTGAAAAGGAAAAACATTTTGAGAAAATTCTTCTACCGAACCAGAATCAGCGAGTAACTGTCGAGACCAAGCATCTGCGGAACGTTTAGAGAATCAACATCAATCAAAACTGACATTTTGATTGATCGACATGTCGAATGACAAACCTTTATTCTAACAGAGACGACATTTGCAGCTAATATTCTTTCGGAAATATAATCGAAGCAAAATGTAATCATACGAAGTTTTGATGTGTTTCTTTTATTATTATTTTAATATATGCATAACTTTATAATTTAGTCTTTTTATATATTTATATAATTAATAAACAAATTTCTACCCCATAATCTCTTTCAGATTCAGAAAGTAATCTAGACCCCGTCGTCGCCGTTGTTGCTGTCTTCATGTGATAGATCGCAAAAAAATCATATAAAGAGTTTATATAAAGAAACAACCGAGATCATGATAAGAGGGAGAGCGGAGATTGCGTAGATTCCAGAAAAATTCCATAGGAAAGGAGAGTCAATGCTCCGTGGGTGGGAACGGAGAGGCCTCGTTTGTCGCCATTATAAAGACGAATAAAGAGAAGTCAGCGATTCTGACAACACTTTAATCGTAAATCAGAAATTTCGCGTTGTTAGTGAGTGCATCGAAGCGGTGTATAGTTAAGAATATACCTGACTACTCAGAGTAGTATTTAACAGTAAATCAATGACTTAGTTTACGAACGGATTTAACGATTTGTGACTGATTTAATTATTGAATATATTCTTACAAATGATTATCGTGTTATTGATAACTGATAATTATCTTCTATAACAAATTAAATGAGTGATAAACAGATGGTAATAGTTTTATGAAAGTTGCTGAATTAAATACTAACCGTTTAATACATATAAATATTGTTTTAAATAATAACTATTTAGATAAACATATTGTTGATGTATAAAGATAAATCACCTCGCCTTTCAGAACACCCGATGGTTGGACAACCGAATTTGACAAAGCATAAGGGGCGCATGCAAGAAGCGAACAAATGATCAATTGACAGAACATACGAAAGACTAATATTTGCACACGATAGTTGGAAGGGCGATTCTTTTTCAGAAATAAGTCAAGCGCATTGCGAAAGTAGTAAAGTAATAAAATAATATAATAGATGTTTAAACAAACATGATGAGCGCACACATCAGTAGTGGACAGTATTGACGGCAATATAAAACC
>MQRK01236919.1:26845-37333 GCA_001938485.1 Girardia tigrina | reverse complement strand
GGGGGTCATGTGGGGAGAAGCCCCATTTTTCCCCTACTCATGGGTTTTCGAACTTTTATTTTCAATACAGTCAGAATTGTCTTTTGGACAACTCTCAGAAAAACTTTCGTAATTCGACATCGTTTTAAATTGATAAATTTTAGTTAATGTTTTTAATAAATAATTATTCGAACAAATTTTTCATTATTTTCAGATTTTATTTTTAAAGTTCAAATTTTGTAATTTTAGTAATAATTTTATTTACATATTAATTTTATTTAAAAAATTATTTTATGGAAAAAAAGAACATTTATTTAATTTTAAACTTAGTTAAAAGTTATTTACTTTATTTAAATTTTTAATATTAAAATTTGAAACGATTTGATATTTTAAAGTTTTTTTTAAATATCTTATGATGTACTTTAAAATGCAAATTATACTCGAATAATTATTTATCTTGAACATCCAAAATATCAATTTTCCATTTGGGTGGGAGAAACACATTTCCAAATACTAAACTCAACATACAAAATTCAACATACCAATTTCAATATACAAAAATTAAAATATTCCTCATATCCCCCTCGATTTAAATGGATTTAGCCATTCCACATTTCTGATCAATATTCTACCATCATCTAATTGTAACTCGTAACTTCTTTCATGTCGTCGGTTCTTTATTGTGGCTGGGCCCATATATCGATCCTCATCCTTCGTTACGTTTTCTTTCTTTATAAGCACTTTATCTCCAATTCGGAATACTCGTTTCGTTTGTGTCGTGCTTTTATTAATTTCCTACACGACATGTCTTTTCTCCTGCTGTTTTTAAACCAATGTCTTAGTTTTCTACTAAAAATTATTTCTGCTGGAGATATCCTAGTGGTTGCCTGAATTGTGCTATTAAGCATAAACTCTATTTCTGGCAGGGTTTCCGTCCAATCTTTGTGGACCTCGTCTTTCATCCGTATATTCATGACATCCCTAATTCTTCTGAATTGTCTTTCAACAATCCCATTGGTATTGTGGTGGTAAGAACTGGAATATATTATGTCAGCTTTAAATCTATTTGCTATTTCTTTAAAAAGGGCTGATTCGAATGTTTTCCCTCTATCAACAATGGAATTCTTTTGGTGGTCCGTATTTCCAAATCCATTTGTCTAGTAAAACCTTTCGCACGGTTTTCTCGTCTTGATGAGCTACTGCGTTCATACTGATGTATCTGCTAAATTGATCGATTATCGCTTGTATTTTCTTGACATCCATTAATATTTCTTTTAAAAGCTCCGTAGAAACCCATGTATATTTTTTGGAATGGTTCATCAGCAGATTGTTTAATATGTTTCTCTTTTGTTTTTGTTGTTAGGGTCTTTCTTTTCTGACAATTCCTACAACTTTGCACAATTTCCTTTACCATTTTTCTCATATCTTCCATATCAAAATCATCTTTCAAATAATTATAAACTTTCTTGCTACCGGTGTGACACAGCATCTTGTGTATTTCTTCAACGAATTCAGTTCTTTTACCTTTCGGAATCCAGTATTTGTTATCCATTGTCGTTACCATATCATCTTTCAGTAACCATTTCTTTGTTTTCCAAGTTCTGATATCTGATCTAATCTGTTTTATGTCGTCATTATCTTTCTGCCATTTGAATATTTTTGATTCATCGTCTAACGCTAGGATTCTTGTTTTAACTTTACCCTTCTTAGCTTCCTCATGCATAGTTTGATATTGTACACACATTTCACGTGAATTTCTCGACATTCCATTGTCATATCCAACCCGCTGAGAAAATTTATCCAAGTTTGAAATTGCGGAGTGATTGGGTTCTTTGTCGTCATCATAAAGGTAATGGCTTTATGATCCGTTCTTAATAGAAATTTCTTGCCTTACAGATAGTGCTTGAAGTGTTGTGTAAAATAGTAGATTGCCAGCAGTTCTTTTCTCGTAATACAGTATCCCAATTCATGTTTGTTCATTTTGTGGGATCCATATGCAATCACTCTTTCTCTTCCATATATATCTTTCTGTGATAGCACCGCGCCAATGGTGTCAAAACTAGCGTCCGTGTCCAATATGAATTCTTTTCCGAAATCCGGGTATGCTAGTATTGGTGTATTGATCATCTTTTCCTTTAATTTTTGAAACGCTTCATTGCATTCTTCCGTCCATATTAGCTTTTTTTCTTTATTCTTTCCGCATATTCCTTCCAATACTTTTGAATACTTTGCATAATCTTTTAAGAATTTCCTGTAATAGTTCGTTAAACCTAAAAAGCTTCTCAAATGTTTTACACATGAAGGATTCTAATAAAAATTTTATACAAAATATCAATTAAGTTTAATAATATGTTAACTATAAAAACTTGAAATCTATAATTAATAAAAAATTATTTCAATATGAAAGCAATTTGTATTGGTTCAAAAGTCACCATAAAGCTAATATGTTTTTTTATAAACAGCAGTTAGTACGGTGTAACATCTTCTTTTGCTTCAAGAACGGCTTTTGAACGTTTCTAAGTAGCCACTATAAGAGGAAAACAACTTTCAATACTTATGCTCTTTCCTATGCTTAATAATCTTTATGTATATATAAACAAACACAAACTTTAGTCTTAACAATAATCTTACGTATCTTCTATCTAATACTTCATTTGTCAATTACTCGAAATTGATGTGTGATTTCCTATGAACGTGTTTTAATAAAACATCATCAATTTGAATACAATATTCGCTTTCAATAAGCTGTAGATTTTCGATTTCAAAGTAAAGAAGTTAAAAAGATGTTATTCCCACTTGAACAGAAATAATAGATTTTCTAGCAAATAACATTTCAATATCATGTAAATTCTTCAGAAAATAAAATTGTTATGATACAATTCACTTAGTAGTAATTTTCTGTGAGTTAATTATAAAAACAAGAAAAAACCAGAGCTTTTCAAATGAAAATGTAATATAATATTTCATAAAACTAATTTTACTTAGTTTAATGGCAGGATAATGTACATTGAAAACATTTTGAGAGTTAAAATAGACATAGACCATTAAAAACCATATTTAATAGGTTTCATCCATCATTCCTTCGATAAATAGTTACAGTTTTTGTGATAAATATGAATATATATTATGTTGTCGAGTTTGTAATTTGTAGGCATGATTACAATAAATTCAAATAGTTATAATTTGATAATGACTTAACATGTTGTTGCTCAGTTTTTTATTTCATGGCTACATATCTTGGCTATTGAACACACCAATACAAATTAATTAAATATATTGATAACTTGTTATAATAATCAGTATTTTAAAAAATTGATTCTGCAGAAATTCAAACTATTATGAAGTACAAGTTCCAGTGTGGAATCTCAGCATCGGAAACCATTCGAAACATCAATTAGAACTTCTGCATCATCTTCCATACTTACTAAATCTAGCTCCGACTGACTATCATTTCTTCCTTCATTTGAAACACTTTTTTATAGGAAAAAATCAATTTCCAAGATGCCGAAAAAATGGTTTTCCAAGAATTTAGAAATTCTCGCCCTCCATATGTTTATTCAAATGATCTCAACAATCTGAAGCTGAAATGGCAGAAATGTGACAATAATATGGGAGCATTTTGATTCTAGTTCTACAAATTTCATTCTTGACAACCTAATGTATTTTTTCATATTTTATACTGATCTTTTTTTGATTAAAGCATCTAAAAATCGAAAATTATAAAGAATTATTCAGTGGAAGCCAAAATAGGTAAACCATCTCAACATATATGGCAGTCTTTTAATACGCTTAACCATCCCGTGCTAACATTCCGTCTCTCAGACCAACCCCCACTTTTCTCATCAAATTATCGCAATGGCGACTCTGAAAATGACTAATTATTTTTATATTACTCACTGTTATTTTAATCTTACTAATTATTAATAAATAGTTTAAGTACTGCTATGTTCTTTTTTACCAAAAAAGTACCATATGAGTACAAAGTGTAGGAATAAAATAGCATTCTCTGAATTCTGTCTTACAGACGGATCTTAGTACTAATGTTACAAAAATCTTGTTAGCACTGTAGGGTTAATCAAACTATATTAATTTAACATTATGAAGATTAAAACATGCAAAGTTTAAATGTCAATTGTTTAGTTAAGTTAATAATAATAAGAAGAAGAATAGGTCTTGTAACTATTTTTGTGTTATTTATTTTTAAATATTATTTTCTCACATGAAAGCTAAAAATTAGAACCACCTTTTAAAAAGATCTGAGAAAATGTATTTTCCAAAAACGAGTTCTGTAAAAATAAATGATAACAAATATTCTTTTATTAAATTTTTGAATAATAAACTCATTATTTTCTTCAAGTGCTTCTTTAATTAATATTTTTTTATTAGTTTTAAAATTCTAATTAAAAATCATTTGATTAATAATATATTTCTATATTTCTTCGGTATAAAATAAAGTACATTAAAATGGAATGAAAACGAAACAATTCCCCATGTTTCCTATAGTAGCATAGCGCATCGTATAGGATGCATCTGGATTCTGTCATGATAGCCAAACCTGCTATTATCAGTTTCTATGTAAACAAACTATTCAGTAAGTTTGATCTCTTTATTTCCAAGCCCAACAATCTATTAGCTTTTGTTTCATTGTTGCACATTGGAATTACATTTTGGAACTATCAGCGAGGGGAAATCAACAATGCTGTTCAATCTCCTTGCTTTCAGATTTCCCCAGTGACTTTCGATATAGCTTCTGCAGCAATAGATTTCATCAAGTATGACTTACATCATCATTAAAGTGGGTATAATGGAAAAATTAAAAAGTTTCAAATAAAATCAAATAATTTTCAAATTAATATTACCTGATAGTTGATATTATTAAAAATTTATTTTCGTATAGGGAATCTGTTTTACTTAATCTTTTTATGATGCTTTGGATACTTTGTTGTTTCATTCTGGATGTAAGAGGAATAAACTGTCTCCGGATTAAGTGGACTTGTACAATAAATTGTTTTGGAGCAAATAAATCGCACTTATAATTGCAAACGTACACTTTCTTTTAAGAATATTTAGAATGTTATGATTTAGTAGTTTGTAAATTCCGGTCGTGTTACTCTTTAAGAAGTGTATATTTAGACATTTTAGTCTCTTAATAATAAATTTAAAATAGAATCGAGCTAATTAAAGATTGTCTTGAAATTTCTATACATACCAGGTGGCTCCAATCATTTCCTGTTTTGATAAAGCATAAACAACAACCATCTCTCGATATTGAATGATTTGATCCTTTTTATTCGGAGACTTTTATAGTGATTATATAGTATATAATATATATTCCGCAATTGTACTCTGGATTGTGGTGGATCATTCAACGATTTTTGATTGCATTCCCATCGTCATATTTGTGTGAACGTGAATTTAGCGCTGTGAAAACGCTGTTTACTAAAAAGCGAAATCGCTTGCAACTTTGGATTACTTTTGAGTAAAATTGAACCTGATATCAACAAACTTGTTAAAAATCATCAAATTCATCCATCTCATTAGATTAGTTTTAAAACTAAAATTGATTATCTATTATTGTTTCTATATTGTTTCTATATTATTGTTTCTTTTAATTTAATTAAAAATATTCTTAATATCATAAAGTTGCGTTTTAATTGCTCTCATTGTTAAAATATCTAGTTTAGAATGTGATATCTTTCTGGGACGTAATGATAGTCAAAATATTCAGAATTAATTTGTTTGTTTGTAGTTATTTAAAATAAATTTAATTTATATACTTTTAAATTTTTAAAAATTTAAAATTTCTATTTATAATTTTTATATTTTTAAATTTAAATGTTTCTTAAATTTATATTTCAAATAATTTTAGTTATAACGAATTAGTAATATAAAATCAACATATTTTCTATAGGATTTATTAAATTTATACTTGAAAAATATTTTTAGTATTAACGAATCAATTGTAAAAAACATCAACATATTTTCAAAAACATTAATTAAATTTATTTTAGCGTATTTGTCGGGTCACGATAAATATTAAAGGAAGTGTTAGGAAAAATTGTATTCATAAAGGGGGGATTGGGTTAAATAAGTTTGAGAAACACTGATATATATTTATATATGTGTATATAATGTCGTGACCGGACGTTTCCTCACATAACATTTGCTCACACGGGTATTTGCTCACATCGACATTTGCTACACGGACATTGAGTAAAAGAGTTTTTAATTAGAAAATTCTAGTGAGAAAACTTTTATTATTATTAATTTTCGATAAAAACATATTTTATGGAAAATTAATTAATGAAAAATCAATACGGTGAAAAAATTTCAGGGTAAAGAATTTTGATTTTCGCTCACAAGTAAATTTTGTAAATTAAAAAATGTTTGTAAAGTTTTAATGTTTTCTTATTATTAAAAAAATTAAAATCGGATTGATGAAAATAAATTACATTGTATTAATTTCGATTAAGAGTTTTTAATTGGAAATTTGTATTGAAAAAACTTTTGTTAATGAATAATAACATATTAATAATAACTTATTATTAATTTTTGATAAAAAACATATTTTATCGCAAATTAATTAATTAAAAATCTATACGGTGAAAAATATTTCTGTAGTGAAAAGAATTTTGAGAAAAGTAATTTCCATTTGAGCAAATGTCAGTCTGTGTAAATGTCCGTATGAGCAAATGTCCGTGTGAGCAAATGTCATATGAGAAAACGTCTGGGAACCCTGATTTAACAAGGAACTTAATTTAATAATATTTCAAATCGATTTTTTTATGATTTATTGTGATAATCCATATGATTAAGTAATAATTACTAATTCTTTCATATTTCAGTAATATTTTTCAAACGTAAGTTTGAAATTTTAAATTTATTTAAGTAAGACGTTTTGTAAGTAAGACGTTTTTCAAAATTTAAAAAAAATATTTTATTCAATATCTCCGATTATAAATAATTTTTGTTAAGAGGAAAGTCGGAATGGAGATTTAATGTATTAATTTAGCATCTTAATTACATTTATTTTACTGAATTTCTAATTTTACAATTAATCTATTTTTATCATAATTTTATAATAATGAAAATTAAAATATTTTTCAAAGAAATAACTTCAAATAAAATATTTAATAAAGAAAAATAAATGAAAATAAAATGAAAATAACGATCTGAATTTAAATATTTAATTAAATTAAGTTTTTATAATTTAAAATTCTTTTTTTCTGAAAAATAATTGAAAAAATGAAATTCCATTGCTTTTTAAAATAAACACAATAAAATTTGTTCAGATAAATAATAATATTATTTTTAAATTATTAAAAAAATTCTGATAAAATTTAAATAAATCTTTCTTTGATAAAAGTTTGAAAAATTATCCTTTTCCCAAAGGAATCATTGTCTCAACATGGAAATATTTAAAAAGTAAATAAACTTAATTTCTGTTTAAATTAAATTTTATTTTAAATATCAAATTTTTATAATTAATATTTCATTATTATATTTTTAAAATTCAAAAGAAAATATTAAATAATAGAAAAATTCATTTCTCTTCAAAAAAATTTTAATTTTATTTTTTATTTAAAATATAAAAAAATAAAAAAATATTTTACTATTATTTGTATTTTATGAGAAAATAAAAATAAACATGAATGACCCAAAAGTTCACATAGAGTTAAAATACGATGTATCAAAATATTTGCGGATTATGTATCAAAAATAAAAAAAATACAAAAAAATTAAATATCTCACAAAATTTAGAAAATTAATAATATCAAAAATAAAATATTTTTTCTTGATTGATATTTAAAAAGTATCTAGAAAATGAAAAAAAAGAATCAAATATACATTTTCTCGTTTTAATACTAGAAATATTATGAAAATATATTTTTTAATTGTCATTAGTTGTCGTATACCCCCCTCCTCTCCAGAGATCTTCTGAAGTTGAGATTCCAACATTAAATTTTTAATATTACACGGTCAATCAGAAAGAATTAATAAATAATTCAAATACTCTTTCTCATTTATTTCTCAATTGAAAAATATTTCAAATATTTTTTTTCTTTATTCTTGAAGCATAATGTTTAAAATTTTAATTTTTTTATATTTCAATATTTTAAATATTCTAATATTTGAAAAAAAAACCTGTCTTCAAATTCTTATGATCAAATAATTAAATAATATAAATCAAATAATTACGTTACTTAAAAGAAAAATGAATAAAAAGGCTCATATTAATTGTAATAATAATACTATATGAAATAATGTGTAGCAAATATTCTTGAACTGATATTAGAAGTCGTTAAAAATATTTACTATTAGTTCTTTTTTAATTAAGAATTACTGAATGATGATAAGTTGAAAACGAATAAAATATAACTTTTAGACGAGTAATTGCAATAACAATGGTCATGAGCTCAAGAGAGGTTTATGCGACAAGAAAATCTATTTCACAATCTAAGTATTGGATGATATAAATTCGTAACGAAACTATAAAAATATAGTTTGTTGTACTTAGATAATAATAAAATTCTGGAGTGATCCTCCAAAAATAAAGAGTTAACCACCTCATCTGTTAATAAGTGCGGTTGCATAATTAGCTAGAAAAAGATTTATTCAACCGGTGATTAGTAAAAAATGGGTTGGCTAGAAAATTCTGCCATATTTTGTCAGTGAAAGTAAATTTTAACTCTCAAGGTCAAGGTAAACATTTAAAAGCAGTTACTTAAACTTTTATGATTTAGTGTCCCTCTTGTGAGATAAAAGACATACTTGTTACACTCTTCATCAGTTAGATGTAAAACTCAAAAGGAGTAAAATAGTAGATTTTAAAGTAAATTTAAGAAATTGCTTATTGAATAAGCTTCAACAAGGAAACAACGCATAGTTGCTTGTAAAAACTTATGTGATACTTTAAGAAGTGAGATTGTAAATGACCAGATCTGCCGAAATGTTATATCAAATGTCTTTAAAAACATTTTGAACTCAAAGAACATTGCCCAGGATCAATATTGACATTATCCATACATATTCATCTGATCAATTGTAAAGGTTCTCAGAATTCTTTATTTGATTTCTGTGGGACACATCAAGCATCTTGGTTTGGTCTTGAAGGAGAATATTTGAGTTTGCACATTTTCAATGTAATACATTTTTATATCGCGTGAAAAACCCTTAGTCTCTTCTTAACAGATACAATATGGAGTCCCTTTGGATAAATTTATTTCCAGAGGTTGAAAACTGTAGATTCTTTAACTCAATATAAAGAGAAAATAAATTTCAAATTTTATTTCTGTTTGAGGAGATATAGAAAAGGTTCAATAAACTTTAAGCTACTTAAATAAGGACAAACCATCAATGTAAACTTCTATTGTCAGTAGTTTGATAAATTTATTGCAGCTATAAAAAGCGGATAGTAGAAAATCTATTGATTATTATATCGCATTTCTGACGCAAAAAAAGTTGAATGAATTTTAATTGAAAGTTCTTAGTCACCTTAATATTTACTTAATATAAGTACGTGAAATTACTATATATTTAAATTGCTTCAAAATTGTCTGCTTAGAAAATTTTTTACTTCTTTCGAATCTGTCTCTATTATATTTACTGAATATTTTGGGCCCAAGGATAAACACTTCTTTGTTACGGGGTGGACAAGCTACCTGAAGTATCAAAAGGGGTAGTTGCTAACTATAAATCCTTTTTGTTAGATGAAATAAAAATAAACGCAATGAATACTGATTTAAATATTTTATTTAAAGTACA
The DNA here is from genome assembly GCA_001938485.1 of Girardia tigrina. Taxonomy (NCBI): domain Eukaryota; kingdom Metazoa; phylum Platyhelminthes; order Tricladida; family Dugesiidae; genus Girardia; species Girardia tigrina. The sequence continues at coordinate 27,589 of MQRK01236919.1, read as the reverse complement.
ATACTTTTTCTAATTTTTAGTTCCGTTAAAATTAAAGTTTAGGGTTTCATACTAAAAAATTGACAATTAAATTCATGAAATTTTTGTATTTTTAATAATTATTTATATATGACTCATACTGTGTTCGACTTACAAAACAGTGTTGTAAAACAAATGCTACTTCAAAAATTATGAGAAAAATTCAAAAAATCAAATATTTATATTCATTTAATGAAAAGAAAAAAAATTTTTCTTAAAATTTATTTATAAAACAAATCAGATTTACCATAACAGCATCGTTATTGTATTTCTAATAAAGTGATTAATTAATATATATATTATAAAAGCCCAAGTCACTCACTGCTTCACTAACGCTGACGTAATCAAGCGAGATAAAAAAACCCGAGTGTGTCGGGTAGTATATATATCCGGCACACTATAAATAACCGATACACTGCACACACGACACACACTTTTACGCGCAAAAATTTTTCTTTTTAATCAAAATTACGTTTCATTAATTTCATTCTTTTATTTTATTGAATTAATTACGTTAATTGCGGCAATTCTGTTATATAACTTTATAAGTTTAATATATGTATTCCAATCAGTTCTTCTCTCTAATTATTATACTACTAGCGCGCTAGGCCCGCTTCGCGGCCCTCTCTTGCCGGGGGTTCAATTTTTTTTATATTATAAAAGTCCAAGTAACTCACTGCCTGCCTCACTGCCTCACTAACGCTGTAAGGTAAATTTTTGAAATGA
>MQRK01236919.1:8630-26795 GCA_001938485.1 Girardia tigrina | reverse complement strand
TATAATCAATAAAGAAATGATTGTATATTAATATATTTATTTATTAATATACAATCATTTCTTTATTGATTATAAAATCATTTCAAAAATTTACCTTACAGCGTTAGTAAGGCAGTGAGGCAGGCAGTGAGTTACTTGGGCTTTTATAATATAAAAAAAATTGAACCCCCGACAAGAGAGGGCCACGAAGCGGGCCGAGCGCGCTAGTATTCATATAACTGAAAAAATCACATCATGTGACTCTAAATATTATGCTTTAAAATACATTTTTGTGATTGGATGAATCACTTTCCACGTTTAAATAAAGTGTAACGCATTACATTTTCAGATTTTTAAATTGCTGTCACCGTGTTTTAATTACACTGGAGATCTCGTATTGGTGAAACTAGTTTGTATTATCAATAAATTTAATAAAAAAACAGCCTTCCTTTTTTATTATTAAAGATGCTTTTATTTGTTCTAGATAATAAATAAGTAATTATATTTGAGTTATTTATTTTGAGTTGCCTAAGTTCATTGAGATAATAAATGGTTTATGTACCAATGCAATTAAAATATAAGTATTCTGAACACATAAGTAATTTAACATGCTTTATGGATAAATAACTTGAAGTTGCACATATATAACATCTAACAACCACAAATAATTGAGAAATAAACTTAGGCCACTTTCAAAATATACAGTTAATATAAATAAAATAAATAATTTCATTAAAATTATAAACATATTTCTAAAAACAATTCTTTCTTCTATTAAATTTTCTTACCATAAAAATCAGCTAAAATTATATATGCCTCTTTTGAGAAAAAATGTTAATTAAAGAAACTCAAACCTTGAAATTTTTTATAAAATCATAGAATTTTATGGTAATTATATGAAAAAAATATAATTAGTTCGTCATTTTTCATTTAGACACACCAGAATGTAACGAAAAATTGCTGGAGAATCGAGTCAACGTTCCCGATTCCGCGTTCAGTGAGTCTAGCTACGAAGAGAATTTCAAAGGACAATATGCCAGGTATAATCACGAGTTAATAATTGATATTTCGAGGATTGCTAAGTTAAATCTCGGAAAAGAAAGAGATTTTTTTTAACACAATAAAGCTAATTGAAATTTTTTTTACAGAAATTTTATATCTGAAGATTTTTTTTTCAATAAGAAATATAAATAAAAATGAATTTTAATATTTTTTTTGTTCGGGCTATTGGGTTTATTGAAATGTGTTTAATTGGTTTCGAATTGTTGATAGAAATTGAATTTTTTTGTTTTCTTTTCTTTAAATAAAAATCAAAAAAAACATTAAAAAAATTGAAAATTGTAAAGAACTATTTTCGACGACTATTACAATAAAAATTGAGAATGTTTATTTATATTAATTAACGTATTATAAATTATAATATTATTTGTAAATTATGTTTTCCTTTTTTTCTTTCTTTGATTGAATTAATTTTTGTTACAAATTTAATTTTTTCAAATTGTTGAGATCATTGTTCAATAATTGTGAAAGTGCGTTTATATGTGAAAAGAAATTGTAATCTTGATTGTTGTTTTATCGAATAAATTAAATCAATTTTGGAAATGAAAAAGGTTGTACAGTTTTAAATAACAATAAAAAATTATACGTGATTGAATATCGTTATTATTTGATAACTTTATTGAGTGATAAAATTCAGTCGAAAAGAAAGGGAAAATAAATTAAAATTAGTTAATTGAGGATTAAATCATTAAAATTTCGTCCACTATGAATAACAAGGATTTTTAAAAAACATTAATAATTATAGACACCAAAATAATTCAAATATATGTTTGCATGTTCTGAAGATTCTCAGAACATTAATGATTCTGGTAACCAAAATAATTCAGTGAAAATCGATTTGGCAATCTACAGTGATACTGGGGCTCTCTGTGTAAGCAAAAATTGTGAAGAGTCTGAAATTGAAATAAATAAAACTATCAATTTGATATATTCATATTTGGGATTGTTCTATATGGTCTTGAATGGACTATACGCAGGACTGGCTCCAGCAGTCTAAGAACCAGGTGCACGATCAAGTAAGTTTAGATTGTTCTCCGCCGGGTCCGCAGACGTTTTTAACATTGAAAGAAGAGAAAAAAATATAGTAAGAGCGGCGAGCAAAATGACGACGAGTATTGATTGAATGGGTCAGATTCTTTGACATTATTCCTCTCCTTGTCCCAGAGACTACACATTCCCATGCCCCGAGCATTATAACTGCGACAAAACTGCGCTCGCTCTCGCACCAACAAATACAGTTTCAAAGCCATATGAGTGTTGGGATTGTCACCATTTCGGACATATCAGTTGAGAATATCCAGACAAAAATAGCCCAATTTGTTTAGGTTGCAGTAAAGCAGGGTACATCAAACAATGGTGCTAAGAAAAGATATGTCAACGTTGTGATCGAAACCGAATGAGAACATAAGAACTTTACACAAAGATGGAGAGAATACAATGTTATGACAGAATATCACCAATAAGGAACTATAAATGAAGACCGAATCAGAATTTCAGAAGAAAACAAGAAGATAGAAGACACAATGGACGATTTATCGATACACGAAAACTATTGGGCTCCGTAAAAAAGGAGGTTGATTAGAGTCATAATTTAGAAATCCAAAATGATTATTCTCTCGGTGTCGTGGAGACGAAGGTGTGAGAAGTAGAGAAGGTGCACACAATTTTAAAGAAAGAAGATTTTGAAACAGAATTTTTGTTTACAAATGAATAGTTAAATTGCATGGAATAGGTATATTTCGTAAAATAAAATTCATTGAAAGCCCAGTGTTATAGTGAATATGCAGGAAATGAAGTTTGAGTGTCCTTTTCATACCAAAACGATTATAAATGTCCTAATTTTGGCTGTTGTTCAAGAGTTACGGAAGGTAGTATTGCAATAATGTCGTTCGATTAACAACTGAACGAAAAGTTCAGGTAGAAGTGACAACAGGAGCTCTAAAGAAAATGGTCCATTCTGTTGTGGTAGAAAATGTAATTTTTGATCTTATTAATGTAATCAAATTTTTGAGGCTCTTTTGGCATGTACTTTTCCAGGAGTGGCTCAACAACAGTGGTAATAAAGATAATCTATGTAACATAGAAGTGAAACTTTGGAGGACAATAGGAGCAGGTGATCGATATAAAGGAGAAAATATATATTTTTTTAAGTTAAGAAAGGTTCACTATTAGCAGATATTACTAAGAAAAATGTGGATGCCTTCATGGCAGACAATTGGAATAACGGATAATTTCATCTAGTAAAACATAAAATACAGACGAATGGAGACTCGATTAATGTTAAGTCCTATAGGCATCGATGAGTCTGGAAGGATAAGTTAATGAATCGGTTAGTGACTTGTTCGAACATAATATAATCAGAAAATGTAATTCACCAAGGAATGTACTTCTGATCTGTGTGTGGAATAATAAAAAAAACATTAGAATCTGTTAAACATTTCGTCAGCTCAATGCGGTTACCGAGAAAGAAGCATTCCTTGTGCAAAACATTGATGGACTGCTAAATATCAAATTCTAACGCAATCCTGCGTTTCAGTCGAGGTTTCCGGTACACATAGTCGACGATCATGCGGATTTGTTGGCTCGAATCACCGCTGCCGGTACGACTTCCGAGAGAGCCCACAAACTGATATGTTCAGGAGTATCTATATTGACATATTTAGCCATTGAAAGAAACAGTTGGAAAGAAGAGAGGTCATCGGTATAATTGATCAATATATCACTTTATTACATGCATACTTTATCAAAACATGATTAAATAACGGTTCAGAAAACTGTTAATAATAACTAGATTCTGAAGGAGAATTCATGTTGATAGTGAGAAGGTATTCGATTCAAAAGCTAAGAAGGAGTTTGTTACAATCTTAGATGTAAGTTTATGTTTTTCAAGCTCGTACCATCACAATTCTAATGTACAGATAGAAATACAGTTTCGGACTATGAGGAATATAATAAACACAACTTTATACGACAGAAGAAAAGCTAATTAAACTGAAATCCTTCCGATAGTTAAATTCACTTTGAATTCAACTATACAAAAATAATTAAACCGAGTCCAGCTAAAGTTGTTTATAGTAAATGTATCTGCAGAGAAAGATGTCACCCTTCAGGGCATACAAATAGTCTATTCAAGAATGATTACACGATTTCATCAGAGAAGCAGTTTCAAAAGGGAGATTTGGTGTTAGTCAAGGTAGAAAAAAGAAATAAAGGACAAGAACAATACGAAGGACCATACACAGTGGTGGAAAAAATACATGATCAATGATAAATTTAGCAGAAAGAGAATGACAAGAAAGTCGAAAGAAATATCAAAAAGCTAAACAAATATTTTGAATGGGGATGTGAAAATATTATTTATTAAACATTATTAAAAATTATTTAAAATAATTTTTTAAAATAATTTTATTTGTGTATTATAAATAAAGCTTTTTAAACAATTCTTACTTTCATCTTTAAATTACAAAATAAAATTAATATTTGGAAATCGACCAAGTTAACAATATATATTAAAATTTTGTAAATTCAGGAATTGAATCTAATGGTTTCCAATTGAATTAAATATTTATCAATTAATTTATGGAGGACCCACTTAAAATATTTTTTCTCAAATTAAAATATTTAAAATATTTTTTTTCATTTAAAATACATTTTGTTGTTACTAAGATACAAAAATACATTTTTTATGTCTTATATATGATTCAATTTGCCAAATAGAAATAACAGTAAATTTAAAGTAAATATTATTTTTCTTACAATTGAATAATGGCGAACAAATATGGTTTTTCTGCTATTAAAATGTTTTTTTAATGAAAAATTGAATTTCTCTGTAAAATAATTCTTTTTAAGAAATCTTTTGAATTTAGAATTAATTAATATTAATTGTTTGTCAATAATTTCTGTTATAACTAAATTTACAAATATATTTGTTAATTAAAAAAAATTATTATTTAATGATGATTATTATTATTATTATTTATATTTGAATCAAATTTATAATTTCTATCTTTCGACATATAACATTTAAAAACAAACATTTTTACATAAATTAATTATGATTCTTAAACGAAATATTAACTTATATTATTTAAATAAAAATAAAATAAATAAAGCAATAAATATTACCTATTACTTTTTTAATGTTGTTATAACTTTAGAGTAACTAGTAATAGTAGGAAAATTAAATTAAAATTTTGTAAAATTGTATATTATTTCTTCTTGATTGAATAAAAATAAAAATAAAGTCGACACTTTATTTTTCAGTATATATATATATATATATAATATGTCTTTCTATTTGTTTATTCGGGTATATATTATTATTCAAACGTTTCCTTAGAGTGTTAAGTCCGTCGCATGCATTTGCAAAGGTCGAGAAAAGATTCGATATTGACTAGCCAATCAAAGCGAGTAATCAGTCTTATCATTATTAAATGAATATTTGCATTGATTTTTTTTCAAATTGACCCATGATTATTGTTCTGAAGATTGTGTTGAAAGTTTATGACTGATATTTTCTTTGACAAATAGTGTTAAAGATGTAAAATATTTATTACTAAACATATTTATAATTTTAGGAAATCGTGTTTTTATTTTGAAATTTAATTAATTTTAGTTTCTTTCAATAACGTATTTTAAAAAGTTGTAAATCCTTCAGAATTAAGCGTACAATTAAGCAATATTTCGGCATTTTATCAATATCAATTTTATATTACTTCAATGTCTTAAAGATGACGGTTGATGAATGAAATTTGTTATAGATAAAAACTTTAAATTCAGATTGAAGTTTTGCATTCTAAACAAGTTTCAAAATTAAATGTTAAAGAAGAATGTTTTTAAGTATCTTTATTTCATTTATCAAAATATATTAAATTTAGGTAAGTTGTGTTCTTTGATAGTCTAATCCTTGGTGTAGATGATGTAAATTATTATTGTTATTATATAGGTTTTTGTATAAAATAAAAATAAGTTTAAAATATAATTATAAACCTCAAGGGATTCTTAGCCGTACAATTTTTTTATTTATTTTGTGTATTAAAGATAACGAAAAAGATAGAAAATTTATTATACCGAAGATCAAATTTTGCATCCAAATTCAATAAAACGAATACTATTTTCAGAACCAGAATAGTAAACCAGAAAAACAAGCAGCCCAAACGCTCATTCAATACAATATATCCTATACAATTAATTTCTTTGATAATAAATATTCACATACAAATACAGGGAAATAAAGAGATTTTTAAGACCCTAACATCTACTTTATGTATTTAATCAATACCGCTCTATTAATTCGTATCAAATGACAATTTTTATCAAGTAATTGACTGAAGATAATTTAAGTAATCCCCATTTTCTGGAGTTATTTATTTTATATATTAGTTTATTATAATTTTATATCATTTGTCGATGGTTGGTTTAAGAATATGGAATTGATCACATTTTATGCATTTTTGCTTAATTCAAAAAATGAAATAAATTCATTTTAATCTAATGATTTATTGTTAAAATGTTTTTTAATTGTTATTTAGTTCAGTATAATGTGTTAGTTTATGGTGTAGATTGACCTGATGCTAAGATTATTATCAAGAAGCGCGTTATAAATAAATTTTACATATATATATTGAGGTGCCGGCTACCGGACCGAATAGTGGCAACCAGTACTTCTTAATTGTGCGGCAAGATGACAGATGGAGGAATTGTTCAGTCAGTTTGGTGGGTGCCAATAACCGGTGGGACCGAGTGGCCCCCAGCAAGCGCCTTGCTGTTTAAGGAACCTCCAAATCGGTCGGTCGTGCCTTCCCGTATCGCGTTACCGGCCCAGTGATCGCCGGACCCACTCGATGCTGCATTGATTCGGTGGCGGAGCTCCGCCATGTGGCGCCGAAATGTGTGAGGCGGCAGGGTGCGTGGTTCGGCCAGTCATGTCCCAGCGGTAAGGATCGTCATTTTTGAGATCATGCTTTCCATGCTGTGATGGAAATGTGAATATCGGTCAATGTGAGTCTATCCGGTCTCCAAAATAAAGCGAATAAGAAAAGTCCTAAAACGAATGTGAGAATAAAGTTCCAGTTTAAATAAGTAAATTTATGCATAAAATCAGTGGAACAATAAGGTGTAATGCATTTATAAAACTTTTTATAAAATCGATAATTAATCAAAATATGTTAACAGTGACTCTAGAACATTGTTTTTGACTAAAAAAATATTCCAAAAGGAATAATTGGTTCCGTAATATTTTTGTATAAAACTGTCATTGAATAATTTCGTCTGGGTCATTTCAAATTTTCGGGACATCCAAGCAAATTTTCCAAAATTAATAATTTAAAGCGTTATCCATTCTTTTGTTCACTCAATTCTTTGTGAAAGAAAAACATTAAGTCAAATATTTTTATTCAAACAATTTTTTACACCTTTTTTTGTAAATTGAAAAAAAGGATTTTTTTTTATTATTTATAATTAAATTTTCATTAGATTATTATTATTTGGAATATAAAACTATTATAAAAAATATTTTTTATTAACTTTTCTTATTAATAATATCTTTATTATTATTTTTTATTGTCACGATTCTATTTGTTACCAATGCGTTGTCTACAAAACTTTTCCCTAAAATGTTTGTAGTTTATTTTATTTCAAATGGGTACAATTAAAATAAATTATTCAACCACAACTTGTATTTATTGAAACAATATAACTATTTAAAATTATAATGAAATACTTTTTGTTTTCTCTTCTTTCATTGTAGTAAAAGTTATTTAAAATTGCCCATAAATTTTTCTGGAGATTGAAATGGCATAATTGGTTTCCCATTTTCACTTTAGCATTTACTATATGTCTGCTTTAAGTTTTCTTAAAAGTATTCTTTTCCCTTTACCTAATTCACATTTCTGACGTTAACATCATTTTATTTTGTTTTCCTTTTTTAACAATTTCCAAAATTTAATTGAACATTTTAGAAAAATTTAATAAAACGAGCATTTTTGAAATGCTAAACCAGACACCTTACTTATATTTATATTATATTATATATAAAATATAAATATTTAATTAAAAATTCTTTCTCTATAGTAAGTATAGAATCATAATTTATTTACAACCAAACTCCATTTCAATATAAATCTATTGTTTTAGGGATTTTTAGGTTTTCCCAGAGACCAACCTGTAGTACCCGAGTCATTGTATTTGTGGGGATGGGCTAATTAAAATCTTTTTAATAAAAATATCAAGTACCAAAATAACTCAATTTTTAATCGACAAATTTTACTCAAATTTCAATTAGTAAATCCACAAATTAATCTTAAATTATGGATTACAATAACTAAAAACATTTCTCAACAAATTGATGGAAGATTGACTAACCAATCAGAGCGAGCAAATATATTCAAACATCAAATTAACTTCGACACGAATGCTCAGCACACTCGATCATTCCTCAAAGCCAGACAAGGAACTCTGTCTGGATTTGAATCAACAATTAGTCAAATCATATCAAAACGAATAAATTATTTAAAAGATTCTAACCAAAACCTGATTGATCAGTGTGAGGAATATTTTAAATTATATGAATGTGTGAATATATGAATGTAGTATGTTGATTCGAGTATGTTGAATTTAGAATGATGGTTCTCCCACCCAGATGGAAATTGGTACTTTATTTTTTATTTAAGGTAATTGACTATTCGAACTTAATTAAAATAATAATAATGAAATGATAATAATTTAATAAGTTTAAATTTTTGAAATTAGTAATTAAAATCAAATTTAATATTTTTAAAAATATAATAGAAAAGTTTTTAAATGAATATAAAATAAATTAATGAAATTTAAATTTTTTAACTAAAAAAATCTAAGTTTTGAAAATTTTAAAATATATATTTAAAATAGAAATCAGAAGCCGGATTGATATATGGAGAAGTGCAATCATTAGGCTTGGTACAGTTTTTAACCCTTAAGAAATTCATCTCAAGACCAGAATAAAGAACATTAAAGCTAATTTTTGGGCAACAATCATCTATAAAATCGAGAGTTGGACAATAAATCAGACGAGCATAGATTGACTTAAGATGTTTGAAATGAAGTGCTAAAAGAGAATGCTGAGTATTACGTGGAATGAAGATCAACAACTTTGTCTGGAAAAGAGTGACATGAAATACTAGATAAAAGAACGGAATCAATAGAAGAGATCGTCAAGAAAAGAAAGCTGAAATTCTATGGACATCAAATAAGAAAACAAGCATTAACAAAGGTTATGATTGAAGTAAGAGTAAAAGGAGATAGACCAAGAGGAAGACAAAAGAGACAATGGACAGACGATTTGAAAGAATGGATTGGACTGAACATGGAATGTCTGAAGAAAGAGGCTAGAAAAAGAGAGATTTGGCGAAGGCCTCTGCATAATTAGGTGCACTTACGGCTAAGGTCAAAAAGAAGAAAAAAAGGAATTTAAAATATCCATTAAAAACGTTAAATATATAATTTTTTGTGACAATCAGTATTTTATATTTATTTGTTACTTCTTTTAAAATATAAAACGTACATTTTTTTTGTTTTTTTACAAATCATTTTTATATCAAAATATTTTTTTATAGAAAAAACAAATTAAAAACCATTTTATTTATTTAATTATAGAGCTTAATATTCTGTTGAAGTAAAACTGGAAAGAAAAGTTTTAATAATTTATAAATTTTTTTAAAGCAAATAATAATAAAAAAGAAAAAAAACAGCTTTTTAAAATTTTTTTTATACTTTCATCCATTGTATGTATCGGGAACCAGATTCTTCCAATAACTGAACGTGGTCGCCATGTTATTTTTTTAATAAGAATTGCACAATAACTTCGTTTCCCAAAAATATATTTACTAATTAAAACAAATACATAAAAAATGCGAGAATTAATGATGAAATAATTGGAACCACATTTAAATAATTTTATATAAATTAATATTTATTTGAATGATTATAATTTTGAATAATAATTTAATAATACTAATATTCTTCCTAACAGTAATGATTGTCATTCTTAGAAAATGTTTCATTAAAATTCTTTCTTTTGGAATATCGTATTTTTGTCGCAATTCTCTTCAATTTAGAGATTCATTATCTTCTTTAAAACGAGTTACTGTTGTTCTGTTTTGATTGTTTCATCCTTTGTAGAACTTATTGAGAATCCAAACTGAGACCATTTAATGCTTTAAACTTTAATGTAAACTGATACTACATATTTTCATTATATTAATATTTTATTTTGAATCTTTAATTGTAAGTTTTTCTAAAAAAATCCAAGAAAATTTCATAAAAATATCTACAATTCGTCAAATATTGTTGTATTACTTGTACAATCCATACAAAATTTGTTACGGGTTGTGTTGATGTTTTCAATTATAAATAAAAATGCTAATTTACAAGAAATCAAAAATATTTTTAAAGGAAACGGAAAAACACTTAAGGAATTTCCGGTTGAGATTAAACATTAATTTCGAATCTCATATGTCGGTGTCCTTATCTTTATTTTGTATATTTATGTACTTATAAATTTTTCTTTTTTAATTTGTCAACAAACATCGGAAAATTGTTTCAAACAACTGATGCGTTATATTCCCATATTTTTTTCATATATAAATTTTGATTATTTATTCTGAAATTTTTCTTATTAAATTAAAGTGTAAATTGAAGTGGTAATCTTTATCGAAGTAATAAATAATTGTTTATAACCTTCATATTATCCTCAAACCATGCATACTCTTATTACCTTCGGGTCCATTTGGATCCATGTATTTGTTTTATGCACAAAAACCAAATTTTTTAACTATAGGTCTGTCCAGAAAGTTTTGATCCATGGTTTTCTAAAAGTATCTAGTGAACGCATTGATAAATACCTATGATATTTAAACAATAGGTAACACATACATATGTGACTGATTTTATAATTATAATTCAAAAATAATCGATTTTTCCTATTGTAGGAAAACTAATTTCACAATATCAGTTAACACTTTGTTTCGAAAATAAGTACTATTTTGCAATATTGTTTGAAAATTGTATTTTCATTGCATTTAAATGAATTTGAGTCAACGTGGTATTCGAAAGATGATATATTAGTGTTGGAAACGTAATTTGAATTCCCCCACTATATGTAATGAGATGAATGCTGCACTTGGAAGTGCTGTTGTTAGTGAGAGCACTTGCCGTCGAGGAGTAACACAGTTTAACAACGGCGATTTTAATGTGGAAGATCTACAGCGCTCTAGAAGTCCGTCAAGGAACATTAATGACGCTATTTTGCAACAGCTGGATTTGGACAAATACAGTACATGTCGCTGCATGGCACTTGAGTAGACAATTTCCACGGAGACAGCTCGAAATCATCTCATTCAGATAGGAAAAAGGTACCTGTTTAATCAATGGATCCCATATCTACTGTCCCCTGAACAAATGGCTAATAGAGAAAGAATATGCAGCAATATGTTAGCATAGCAATCGGCTTTTTATTTTCTTGGACAATTTGTAACCATAGATGAATCCTAGATATATTGGGACAATGGAGGTTCACAACATCATCGTTCTTGGCGAGGAGTAGGAGACAATCCTACAGCTGAAGTTCATCGTGTACTTACACCCAGAAAGCACACGATTTCAGTTTTTTGGGACTGCAAAGGTGTATTGCTAGTGGACGTTCTCCCTCATGGACAGACAGTTACTGCGGATACCTACTATCAACAGCTGGATCGTCTTGTTGCTGCAATGCAACAAAAGTGAAGGCGGCTTATGGGAGGAGGAGCTCAACAAATTACTTACCTTCACGATAACGCCAGACGCAACACAGCCAACAAAACAGTAAATAAGCTGCAGAAAATCGGGTTCAGTGTATTTCCCCATCTACTAGACTCACCTGACTTCGCTGCCTACGATTTTTGTTTATTCTCCCCAATGAAAACCGCCCTCCGAGGCCGAAATTACAACACCGCGGAAGAAGTTCAAGTGGTGTTGGATCGTTGGATTGAAAAGAAACCTCGCAGTTTCTTCACCAAAGGAATTAGAAAACTCCGAGAACGGTGATAGAAGTGCGTGGCTCACAATGGACAATACTTTGAACACATTATAGATCAGAGGTCTCCAAACTTTTGACAAAGCGGGTCAGATGGTGCATTGGAAGATAGTCTATCATATAGATGATGATCAAAATAACAATAAATGCTTATCTTTCACTTGTCTATAAATCGATCAAGACTTTCTGGACAGACCTGTAGAAGATTAATTTCATTTTATTATTTAAAAATGAAACATGAACATAGTAAACAAATACTATAAAGAAAAATAAATGACAAATGTATTAATTAAAAAAAGTTTATAATTTTATTTTATACAACTATTGCAAATATATTTCAAATGCTTTTTGCAAGTATATTTTTTGCAAAATATTACAACTCTGTTTCTTTATTCTAATTTTGCTTATTTTAATGATAAAAAAGTTCAAAATAAAGCACAATTTTAACACTTTTTTGTTTCTAGTTCAATCAGGTTTTTTTGATATCTTTCAACAAAACTTTGCTAAAACACGTTTTCCAATTATCTTAAGGATTTAGTTTATTTTACAAAATTTTTAAAATTATTTGTGTTGAATTTATTTAATAAACTGATTCCTCTTACAATCTGTTTACCTTCAAAGGTCAATTGTGTTAGTGCAAAATGGATAAACCTTTATTGATCACATTTACGTTAACTGTAAGGTAATAATTAAAAAGCTTTTGTTACTGTACTCTGTATTAATTTCATATTATGTCAGTCTTTGTATATTTTAATCTTTCAATATTCTTTTTAATATAAAAAAATTGTTAAATTATTTTTCTCTCAAAACACAAACGTATATTCAATTAAAATATTTTGATAAATATATAAAAATTAAAAAGACATTTTAAAAAAACTTTAAAAATAAATAATAAAAAAAATAACTTATGCTTCAGAATTAACAACATCAATATGAGTTTTGAAACATTTATTATCACAAGCGCCTTCACTATTTGACATTTTTCTTGATTAATATTTTAAAATTCATACTATTTTTTTCAATAAATGAAAATCATTTATTAAAAATTATTAATTAAAAAAATTCTAATTGGTTAAAATAAATTGAAACATTTTTAAAAAAGTACATATTAAATTAATATATTAAAATTTTAAATTACATTAAAGATTAAATATTACATTCAAAAATTATTTTAAATCCTTTTACTTTAAAATGAAATAAAATTATTTTTAATTAGTAGGAATAAAAGAAAATAGCAATAATCCATCCGAATCAACGTAAAACATGCACAAAGTCAACAAACAATTCAAAACATTCCTCACATTCAGTTCAATACTAAATAAAATAAATGTAAGAAAACAAAAAATTATTTAAAAAAAATAATTTAATTAAATACAATCGCAATAATTTTATAAAATTTAAAAAAATAAAAATGATTAAAATAAATGAAATTGTCGAAACGAATATCAATTTAAAAACGAAAAAACGAAAGTACTAATGACAAAAGCTTTTGAACAAAATGAAAGGAAAGTTTGTTTAAATTTATGTGTGATATTATTAGTAAAAATTTAATCATCATGAATTCTAGTTCGAATATTAAAAACGATATAAAGGTAATTATCAATTATCATTGCAAACAGTGTATATTAACAGTAATGTTATCGAAAGATTACCAACAAAACTCACAATTTAATATATATATAGTTTGAATGTATAAGTTATATACAAAAACACGCGATAAAGTGATTTTCTTCATCAATAAGAAAGAATTTGTTTCTGATCTCAAATCAGATGTTTCTTCAATAAATAGTTGAATTGACACTCGTATATCGATAGTAAATTTGGTCTATCTATGTTTTTGTAAATATTATCTTTTCAAAACATTCTTGCAATCGAATATCTTTTATCACAAAGTATTTAATTTTTGGCAATGATGGCCTTGATTTCATCATTGTATTTGTTGCCAATGTACATCCTTACATCGTTTTCATTGTCAAAGATGAATTGGTCAGCTTGATCACATTGTGACTCAGACAATGTGCATAAAATAGCTTCAACAATTTTTCTATTCGATTATCAGTGAGGAAATAATTTTTTAGATGAATAAAAATTTCGATGTAAATGACGAATGGTTCGAATATCGATCGAGTGGATCGATGGAAATGGATAAGATAGTTGTGCGAGGACGCGAGAAGTGCTGAGAGGCGATTGATTGAGAGACACCAGATAATTGATTAATTGATTATTTAAATCAATTTTAGATTTTTATATCTTTAGAAAATATATAAGTATTTAGGTATACTTATTTTCAATCATAAATGTTAAATTTTACAATAATAATTCTTTCTTTTGTGAAATCGTATTTGTGAGGGATAATTTGGAATATTGTAAGTTTGTTGTTTGTATGCTGTTTTGATTTGTGACTCTTCTACTCAGATGGAATTAATATGTTTATTGATTTATTATTTGAATCTAATGATATTAATTTTAAGTACTAAGTAATTAAAGTTTTATAATTATGAATTTTAATATTTTTAGTAAACGATTTTAACTTATTAAATTTAATATATTTTAAAAATTAATGTTCATTTAATAAATTACGTAATGCCTTTTTATCAAATAAAATTTAAGAAATTAAAAATTAATATTAAAAACATCCCATTCATTGATTTTTTAGATTTGAATACAAAAATAAAAACTATATCAATCAAAGAAAGATGACCAATGAAAATTGTTGTGAAGAAACTGTTTGTGTTGTCAATAAATGTTTGCATTAAAATTGTGATGTTGTTAATAGTATTGCTTGGCGAGGCTCTTTAAAATGAGTTATTCTTGTTCTTTTTTGTTTGTTTCGTCCTTTTTTGAACATTTTGAGAATCCCTATTGAATATTTCGTGTTGGTATGAGCAACACGCTTTATTAAAAAAGTCAAATAAATCTTATTTTCCAAGGAATTATCGATTTTGTTGTTCAGTTTCAAACAAACTTTGATCTGATGAAGATACTTTAGGTACAAAATATAAATCCCATCGACATATTACCACGTTGTATCATTATTATAGTATCATAATTTCCTTCCATCAAAATTAAAACTTTCTCAAATAGTTAACGAATAAATTATCCCTTTTTTACGATCGTGCAAGTTTAAACTTTTATTTCTTTTGGTTAACAATCGTCATGACTGTTTGTTTACTGACAAGCGTATTGTTTGTTCGAAATGCAACATCAATTAAATAAGTCTACAAAATTTTCTAAATCTGTCAACTTTATCTTTATACTCCCACCGATATAACTAATATATAGAGATAAAAATATATAGATATGTTGCTATATCAATCTCCAAAGAACAGGAAACACCTGTCCGAGTTACGTTCGCTTTCATCATTTCCATTCATTTTTGCAATAATCACAATTCATAACGCTGCTGGCATTTTTTTAAAAATTAAAATCGGAAAATATTCTTCTTTAAAATTTTTTATAATTTTTAACTTTATAAAATTTTTTTTTCAGTAATTAAAAATCTCGTTTAAAGGGATATATTATATGTAACTGAAATATTGTTCCTCATAAATTTGTTTGGATAATGAAGTTGTATTAGAAATGAAGTTTGCGAATAATGACTGGATTTTAATCACGAACCCAATAAAGGTATTTATCAAAATTATATTTAAAAGAAATATAACAGTTATAAGTAATGTTCAAAAGATTCAATAGTATCTTTTTATTAAAGTGTGGTCCTCAAGAATTAGAATAAAAAATATATATCAATTAATAATACATGAACATTTTAATTTTTAATGATTGTCGTTTTCGATAGGTAAAAAGTAACATGTTACTCACTTCAGCTATCTTACACCCAACTTCAAAAGCTACGCCGAAGTGGATAAATCAGATCTAATTATCATTTCTATTTGATTCAATTATTACTATTCTGTAAGACAACAAGAACATTCTTAAAAGCTTAAAAAAATCAAATCCATTTTTATCCGATTTCATAGTCATTATTTGACAGCGCGACTTATTCCTTCTCAGGCTTCCCTCTCATAGTATAAAAGTGAAATCTAAATAAATTAGGTCAAAGTAAATGTTTCCTCTGCTGATTTTTATTATTAAAATCAAAGAATATACTGAATTCATGAGATACTTTATTCAATATTTTTTTTCTAAAAAACACTCTTCTTTTTGTGATTTACACTCTTTCAGTCTTTTTTCATTGTTACTTTTTATTACATTTCTTAATTATAAATTTTTTTTATTATTGATTTATCTTTGACTAATATCAGACCCATAAAACCCCTACAACGATAAACACTCAACAAAACGATTTAAGATCAAATAAAATCAAAACAAGTATCTCACCATTCATATAAAAAAGTCTTAAGGTTTTATGCAAAAGTCAATTTTGTTTAACACACAATTTAAACCACTTTTCACTTTTATTTCTCTTAAACTTTATTTCACTTAAATTTTCTTATTAAATTAATTTTTTAATTACTTTTAATCTTTTTAAATTATAATTTTTTTTAAAAAAAAAACATTACTCGACAATAACATTTTATTAATTTTTTTATATTCCTTTTTTTAAAAATTAAAAATTTTAAAATATGTTTTAGCTTGGTTTTTTTTAAAAATTTGTTGGATATTAGATATTTTAATTATTTGAAATATTTAATATTTGCTTTTTTGATAAATATTTTGTTTGAATATTATCAATTAAACATTGTTTTGAAAATAAACCTTTCGTGTGTTACAAGCTATCCGGGCATAATGAATGATATGAAAATCGTTTTGGAGTTTTTAGAGAAATTTGATGGAAGCATCAATTTCGAGATTTGACAGAAGAAATTTGAAATGATCATGAAAATCCAGAAGATTAGTGATCCAGCCACGTATCTCCCTTTTTTACTATCGGGGGTTGCACTGAACATCTATATGGAATCGGACGAGAAGACGCAAAGCAGCTGCGATCGGTTCTTCAAGATATTAAACAATTCGTTCGGCCTGACTAGACGTTCTGCGTACAGTCAATTAATAAACTTACAGTATCACGATGGCGAGACTATCGATGAATATGCGTCTCAGGTAAAGATGTTAGCAACGAAGGTCGACGATCTAACAAAGGCTGCATTCATGGCTGGACTGCCTTTCGAGTCGCAGGTGGATTTGGAACGGGCCGGCGACCAACCCCTGACCGAAATGATCGAATATAGCCGCAGGTATTTGGGGATTAAAAAGGGTTTATTACAGGGTTCAATGGCAGCAATACAACACGGAAACAACAACAAAGAAACATGGAGTTCCGGTGGTCAAGGCGAACTCGCTAAACCAAGAGCAAATCTTCAGAAAAGACCCTATGTTCATCGTGAGAGAGACACTAAATTGAAGGAAAGTAATCATCATGAGGGTTCTCAATGGCAATCAAACAGACAAACAATATGCTACAAATGTCAGAAACCGGGTCATATCGCAAAATATTGTCGGTCGGAAACGAACAGGGGAGTTTGTAGGCTCCGGCTCTCTCCCTTCACAGTTGCAGGCGTTGCCGACGATGATCGTCACCGTAAATGACAGGTCAGCCACAGCGTTGATTGATTCGGGTTGTTCGAAAACTGTTATTTTAAAAGGGTTAGTTAGTGATTGTATACTGTTTTCTGGTGGAGAAAGTATGGTTTTGGCGAATGGAAAGGGTGTTAGAGTGGGTTCGGGTGAAGTGCAGTTGAAGATAAATGGTAGGATCATTAGGGTGGAATGTTCGGTCATGGAACATTTGCCGTATTGGTCTAGGGATCTTAATAGGTATGGATGTTATAGGTAAATTGGGCGGCGTGAAAATTAATAAGGGTGTTATTGAGTGAGATGAAAGAGGGACAATCAGGTAATGGATGAGCTGGATGTAGAATCAATTTCACGTCGTGAGTTATATTCGTTATGTCGACAATTGGTAGGAATACATCCGGTAGCTAATTGGCTACGTCTGTCATGTTCATATCTTAAACGACTTAGTGAGGGAAGGTGGGATGAAAAGATAGACGAGGAATTATTCGAGAAGATTAAATGGGTTTTAAAGACAGTGAGGGAGAGTGATCCTTGCAGAGGTTTAT
>MQRK01236913.1:44498-56557 GCA_001938485.1 Girardia tigrina | reverse complement strand
GGTCGAAAGTCATAATGAACGATGGAAAATATTTTGATTAGAATAAAACTTATTATGTCATATAAATAAACTTGTCTGTTCTGCAAAAAAATCCAAAAAACTAAGTTATACACCTAATATATATTATAACAATTATTATACAAATATAATATAATTAATCATCCGGATTAAATTTTATTTATCCGTTGTCTGAAAATTGCAATGTTTTGGTGGTTGGTCGTTAAAAATTGATTTTATTAATCTAATAAAATTCCGCAATACCTATATCCCTATCAAAGCATCCTATAAAATAATTCCACCTGTTCATTCCATTAATAAAAAAAGAAGACTTCCATTCAAAAGATCTTTCCACAAAATTAAACAGTAGCTTTCTGACTGCCAATGATCATATATAAATATTTAAATTAATTGCCGCCCGGTGTTTTTTACACAAGTAATCGACATTATTAGAGTTCATGGTTGTTCCCGTTTAATTGACTAGTTTTTTCTTTTAGTGGTCAGTTAAATGGTTCTTTTGTTTTAATTTAATCGTTTATTATTAATATAAGTTTGTTCAGTAAAAATAAACTTATTATAGTTAATTATTATTTATATTAATGTAAGGTTCCAAATTAAGCAGCATTTGTAAATTTTTACTTTTTTTAATTTTACTTAATAAATTTTTAATTTACTATTTATTTTAATCAATTTATAGAAAAACTATAATAAAAATTTTCAATATAAAATTACAATAAATTTTTTTTAAAAAAATAATCCAATTAAATCGTTTATCAACTTTTTTTCTATTTTAATATTTAATTATAATATTTATAATACTAAATATTAAATCAATCAATTCCAAACTTTATTGCAAACAATTTTAATAATAAAAAAATAAAAATGTACAAAATTACAATAAAAAATAAAAAGAATTTTCAAAAACATTTATTGCAGAATTATTTTTCTTTTGGAAGAACGTACTAAAGAACCCAGAGTTTTTCGATAAAAGAAGAAACAATGTTCTTCATATATTTCCTCGAATGTACCGCTTATTAAGTTTCTAAATTGTGGCTTATTCAATGCATCAAACTCGCACTACCATCAATACTACTATCAATACTCGCAAAAATACACTTCCGATTGAAAAAGAAGAATGGAGAATATGGTGGTAAATACCTAATATATTGTACTCCGAAATGTCAGGATCCTCTATTAATTCTTTATAGTGATAAATCATGGCATGTCTATAATAAATATTGGATCACGATTACCTTGTTTTCGGAACAAGAAGCCTTAATGATTCTGATTGATTCTCTAATTACCATTTCATGAATTTTATGATAAATTATACCATATTTATTCATGGACGCTACTGCAGAAACATTTCTACTTCTAGCAGCAGGTACTGTTACAAAGGCAGATTGACAGATTATTAAAATCAAAAATAAAAAAAGTGGGTTTAAGCAATTGTTAATTTTTTATTGTAAATTCATTTTATAAATTTTTTATTATACAGGATACCTAGTAGAAAACTAAAGGATTTTATGAAACCAAAGTGTATCTAATTAAACACATGATAAAGGCAAACAAATTTGCCTTTATCTTCGAAAGTGTTGCAACAATGATGGAGAAATTTTGAACCCCTCTGAACAGCAAGTTTATTTATGTAAATATAATTGTTTACCTTTATCGCGTATTTAATTAAATACACTTGAGTTTCATAAAATTCTTGGCGTTTTTATTGAGTATCCTGTAGTTGTTTTTTATAAATTGATTGAAATAATTAGTAAATTAAAAATGTATTAATTTGATTACAATAATTATTAAATTAAATGCACCAATATTAAATTGGTTGTAGCAACTGTTAATTTGATTGCAACATTTATTAAACAGATTGGGAAACTCTTTATTTCCGTAATACATCTCCTATTGGAAAAACACGAAGCAGCAATGGTAGTGGCGGCACAACAGGTAATTGAGAGAGCACAACAAATCTGGCATAATGACATTGAGTTGAGAGATGTTTTTAGAACAGCAAGTGTGGCCACACCCATTACTAACACGTGTACATGTATGGTGTGTTCTTTGATGTAGAGTACATGCAAATTGACTTCAATTATCTTTTTTGGACTGGTGTATTGCAGTTTTTCTGTCAACATGCAGTAAATATCAATATTTTATCCTTGATGCAATTAATCTGTCGCGGACTGTACAAACAGAATGATTATTTAATAATGCGCATGAAATCCTTATAATCGAAAATTCTCAATAAGCTGATTGAGACTACCGATTGAACATTGATTTTAGGGCAACGCGACCTGATTACAAATGCTTCCCAAGACACTCTCTCCCAATAAATATCAAAATACTCACACAGAATCACATTGACATTTTACGTATGTTCTGCAACATTGCTGTTACTTTACCCTCTACTATTCGCGTGACGTTTAGAACACAAGTTATTGCATGGCGTCTAACAGACACCACACATATTATTTAGAATTTATATTATAAAAATAGTACATAATTTTTGTATTATAAACTTTATTTTAAATTAAAATATTTATTAACAATTTTATAATTTTTACAAACATAATTAGCGTGTTCTAAACATATATAATTATCGCATTACAATTATTAACTACACTATCAATTGTATTTGACAATTCGGACTCAGGCGAATTTATTATTTCCCGTAAATATTCTGCGTCTTTTTATCCATAAGATTGAACTATTTTATAATATCCATATTAAACTATAAATATAAAATTTAAAAAAAATACCAATTATAACTTAAAAACTCCAGCAATCAGATAACTGTTGTAAATACAAAAAACGATAGTACTTATACGTTCGACTCTAGAATATGCAAAATAATTTCTTTTGAATTACCGCAATAAAATCGATAAATAGATTGACCGTTAAAACAATAATAGTAGAGCACATGTACAAAAGCAGATGATTATATTCAAAAGGAGAGAGAAAACACAGATTAATAAACGCGATTGGCATCTGACAGAAGGAAAACTTAATTTATTTTGCAATAAAAACATCATTTGTTTAATTAAAATTTATTATTTTTTAGCAATTTATTTCGGTTGATCTTCATTTCCAGACATAGTTAACAAAAACTAAGATCTGCCTTATTTGTACAAGAATTTCCTGGGAAAAATGTCTTTTGTTAAAAATAAATCGAAAATATTAACTCGAATGATGTTTTGCCATTACAGCTGAAATTTGAATAAAAAATAAACCGCTAGAGACGTGATAAGAAAGACTCCAGTCCGAGACATCGCCTAAAGATAAACTTGTATCATTAATCGAAAGATGTAAACATTTAAAAATCGTACAAAGTGACTTCAAACTAAAACCATTAAAAACAAATTTGGCATTCATTAAAGGTAATCGACCAAATGTTTTGTGCGTGATGCTGCCCATCAACAGCGAATCGGGCAGAATATTGACCTGAGTTGATCAACCGATCTTATATCAACGATAGCTGAATCTCGTCCGATTTAATACAATTTACTGAAATTGCCCACTTGATTAAGATTTCCATTAATTCCTCTGTGATCGAGAATCGCAGCCAAAGGTAAGCTGGACGATTTCTGGGGAGAAAATAATGGAGAGAATTCTCTTTTTTTATTTTTCCAGGAAATGACGACAGTAATCGCTTGTAGAAAAAACTGAAGGACATCGAACACGCACAAGAAAAATTGAAATAAATAAAACAGTTTTTCAATTAAAGGAAACTTGAATTTATTTTGCAATAAAAAAATGCCATCAGCTTAATAAATATTTATTAATTTTTTTTTTGAAATTTATTTTGGTGGATTAATTTCTATCATTTCCAGAAGCGACAACTGGCAGCAGACAACTCGCTGTAGTAAATTTAAAATTAATTTTATTATTTGTCACCATCTTCCGTAACATTTTATTTCTACTTTAAGCATAAAATTTCCTTTCTTTGTCCGCATAAAATGTACAATAAATTTTATTTCTGCTGAAACATAAAATTTCCTTTTTGTTAATTTTAGGAGCACAAAATTTACTTTAATTTTAATTTTTTTAAATTAAAAAATTTATGAAGTCTCCAAAATCCTAACAATAATATTGCGTGATATTTTAAAAAATATAACTTAAATACATAGAAAGTCAACTTAAATTCATATTTTTATTCAATCCATCAAAAAATTATGAGACAAACCTCACGAAAATATTATTTAATTTACTAACATAAAAAAATTTCTTAAAACAAAAAATATTGTTTTAATACAATCCTCAAATATTTTTTAACAAATTATAAACAAAAACCTGCGGCCAGTTGTCCTGCTCCGACCAAAAACTATGATCTGCCTTTTATAGAAAATGGTGATTATATAACACATTGTGTAGTAATTGATTAAATAATGTCAACAAAGAGCCTGGAAGAGAGACTTGTTTGGACATTTATTGAGGGATTAGGGGTTTAATCATTAATCACTCTCTCTATGAACTCTCCTAATAATCTTAAAAATTACTATTTTATAGGGACTACGCGGATCGAACTTTTCAAATCCAGCAGAATCTAGATATGTAAATTAAAAATCTTGCCAGATCCGTAACCGTAACCGATTTACATAAAACTTATAATACTTTAATTTGTATCCAAATTCGCTCATTAAAATTTTTTCATAACCAAACAAAAAACTAATTAAATGATTTTTAATAATAATAAAATATTAACCGCGCCCAAACGTCCCAGTGTCCAAACGTCCCGGCGTCCAAACATCCCAGCGTCCACACTTTCTCATAACTTCTCATTTGGTTAAACAATATGTCGAATTACGAAAGCTTGGCTAAGAGTTTTCCAAAAGACAATTCTAATTGTATTGAAAATAAAAGTTCGAAAATACGTCTACGTTTCTTTTAAAACATTTTTGTCATTTGTATTTTCGTTTCTCTTTTTTTAAAAATCGACATTAATTTCGCCAATTTCATTTATTTAATTAATCTTTTTATTCTTCTTTTAAATTTTAAAATTATAGCAATTGTTTTAAATTAAATATTTCAAATTGTGTTTATTTATTTAATGTCATTTATTTCTTTTAGTAAATATTTATTTAACTTTTTAGATTTTTATAGTATTCCTTTTTAATGTTTTTAAAACATCTTTTTTGTTTTATACATTTTTATGAAAATTTTAAATTAACATATTTCCATTTGGTAAGGATTTCAAATTAATATTCTTTTAATTTTGATGTAAGATGTTTTAATTTTTGTAATTTAAAATTGCCACTTTTCCTATAAAATTTATCTTTAATTTTCAGATTTATTAACTTAGTTTGTTTTTTTTTAATTTTTAACATAATAATACTAAATTTGAATTTTTAAAATAAATTATTTGACGAGATGAAATTTTAACTATTTCTTTATATTAATAATTATGTTAACCCGTAGGCAACATGCGCATTTTAAGTTTGTATCGTTGACTAATAAAATAATTTTTTATATTAAAAATATAGAAATAGCATTCAAAATTATCAGGATACCGGCAATGAAAATCCCACTTTGAAAATAAAAATTGAGTAAATAGTAAGACGAAAAGTAAGACTGTGTGACAACGCTTCGAAATCAAAACCCCGACAATAAAACAGTTGTTACAAAAAGAGAAAGAAGAATAATTTATATATCTGGATATTTAATAAACCCACACACAAAATACCCACAACCACGTCTACATAATAAAGTAATTATACAATATTTTTTTTATTTTTAAAAAAATTATAGTTTAAAAATATTTAATGCATATGATAATTATCTACTAATTATTGTAAGTAGATCTTTGAGCGTTCCTTACAGACAGACAGATAGACAGAGACTTGGCCATTATTATTATAATTAAAACGTATTTACTAAATATTAGTGTGAACATTTGCATTAATGTGTTTTTGATCATTTCGTACAATAACTAAATTGATATTTAATTTATTATTTATATTTTTCCTGTAAAGCACTATTGTTGGTCAGTATGTAACGCGGCCTAACTTTGATGACTTTCCCATGGCGACCCAAAGTATTTATACATATAAATATGATAAAATTCACAGTTTTGTTGAAATTTAATTATTATATAAGAATTATTAAATAATCACTCACTGACAAGTCCTTATAAATTTTTCTTTAATTTTATGAATTACTTCAATTTTTAATTTTAGGCTGTTAACGAATGTAATGAAAAAGACTCCAGCGTTATACTTCCTTAAGAAGTCTTGTTCATACCAAGAGGACCCTTTAGACACTCCGTTTCCTTTACAAAATCTACTATCCAGACTTAGATTTTTGTTATAAAACGGTTGCTACATGTTTTAAATTTCATTTGGAACATAAAATCTTCATTTTGGAAATGTTAAAAAATAACTTTTAGAAGAACGGACAGTAAGTAAAAAAATCAGAAGACTTTTTGGAGCTAAGACATTTTTGTTTGGTACTTTCAATACTTTTTTTGTTTTTTTCCTCTGTGCGTGATATTGAAGGTGTTTCTCAAGAGGTTCATCAAACCAAAGGGGTATTTAATATGTACAAACCATTTGAAGTATTCCTTTCGTATTATTCATAAGATATTCAAACAAATGACAAATAGAAGTATTTCAAGAT
Organism: Girardia tigrina; assembly: GCA_001938485.1. NCBI lineage: Eukaryota > Metazoa > Platyhelminthes > Tricladida > Dugesiidae > Girardia > Girardia tigrina. The sequence goes on along the minus strand of MQRK01236913.1, from coordinate 49,942 downwards.
GAGCTTGATGAAGGATAGCAAATAAATATCTTTAACTTAAAACAGTTTGATCATATCTCTATTATATTGCATAATATAATGTCAACATTTCTTTATATATCCCTAAAATAAATAAACCTTCTTTTATCAGACTCTAAGAAAGCATCTTATTGACCTCGGTCAACATATCCAGAATCATTGGCCTAACAGAGATATTTATTTACAAGTTCACAAAGCATGGAAACCTCGAAATTATCAGAAAATATCCGGTCCTATAGGAACAGAACGTCATCAAATGTCGACAATGAGTCAGTTCCATTGGGCGGGTCGTGGCATTGATATGAGTCTTGTCAGCGATGGACACGCCAGCAGGGATATTCATCCCGGGAAATTGGCACAGTTGGCGCTGTATTCGGCCGGCTTTGACTGGTGCATATACAAATATGTACACTTTCTGCATTGCTCGGTTAAAAGAGGTCAGTAGAATAAGGTGAATATTGTATGATAAACCGCAGCCTCGGTTAATGATGGCTGATTTAGCAAGATTGATATTTTATTTATTACAAAATTATAAATAATAACCCACTAAATTTTACTCTAGAAAGATTTTTATAAAGGTTTTACAATCAAATAAAATATTATTTTTACATTAATTAAATTAATTTAAATTATATTTTATATAACTGTAAAGAAATATAGAATTAGTAACAAGATATACTTCACAAAATTAAGCGAAACTTGAAACAAACAACATTCTCAACCTCTGAAACTGAGGAAATAACTATAAAATAGGACAATTGTCTTCACTGTTTAAGTCTTATGACAATGTTGTCTTTCAGGACTTTTGCAGTTGTCATTGATTGAGACCACCATAGACTGGTAACGAGCACATTAGAGATAGTACCGAAAAATGAACTCGAGAAGATATTTAAATTAGTCTTTCGAGTCGCTGTAAAAATGATATTGAATCAGGAGGAGAATACCTTGAAAACAAAGAAAAAAGAGATTATAAGAAATGCTTTGTTTCAGTTTTATACTCTGTCTTGAAATTTAATTGTAACATTTTGTTTATGATTTACAAGTGGAATAACCACGAATTAATTGTTTTAGTATATACATGGTGCTTACTTTAAGTTATTTGATATGTTGTCTTAGGATTGTGTTTATCCCACCCAGATGGTAGATTGATATTTCGAATATTTTAATACGTCGAATTATTTGAACAATTTAAAAATGTAAATAACAACTTTAAAATTGAATTATTATATAAATAATATACATATATTCGAATTGTAAAAGCATTAGAAATTTACATTTTGAATAATTTCTCCACTACAAAAGAACTGGATCCGGAAGAATGAATAGTGCCGGTCACTCGGAATTTTGTGAGTCGTTCGAAGGGATAAATATTCTCCTGTAATGACGTTCCCAAAACTCCGTGCAGATTTGAATTTTCGTCTCGCAAATTCGGTCACAGTAACCTTGTTCAAAGTGGTTCCTCTTGTTGTCTTGTCGCTAAACGTGTCGTTAAAATGCCGATAGAATGTGTGTTAAATTTTTTTCAAAATTTTGTCAAATAATATAAATAATATAAAATATTTTTCGAAAAAATTAAAATTATTCTGTAATTTAAATTGTAAATTATTTTGTAATCTATATTGGAAATTAAAAGGTGAATAATAATTTTTTAAGTAGAAATTAATTTGTTTAAATAATAAGACTTTTAGAAAATGAATTAAAATATTAATCAAGAACGATGACGAGCTACGCAAGTTTTGCGGAGAATTGTCCTAGTGGCAATTCGAGTTGTGATATCAATAAATGCATTGTAAATCCAATTAGTGTTCTTAATAATATGAATGGCCCTCTTAGTATACAAACAAAGAACATAAAGACATAACTATGAAAACTAAGTCAAATTATTCAGTGTTTTTGAAAAAAATAGATTGATCATTTGTAAAAAAAACAATCAAATAATTAAGCTTTTTATATACTATCAATGTCCAGCATGTCAAATGGTTCTTCAATTGTATTTGTGACCACTTATTTTATGGTGATTGCCGGAAAGCAGTACAAAGTGTTCGACCATAAACAGTTTTACAATTTAATCTGAATTTAATTTTTATTTATTTATTATTTATAATTTATAATTAAAATTATTCAAAATTTTATCAATTATGAAAGATAATTAATTTCATAAGTTCAGCTGAGAATGATTGTAAGGACGATGCTTTATGATCGTCTAAGCATTCACATAAACGATGGTGAGGTGCATTTCTTTTCTCTTGATGATGAACTCCAGCGGAAACGGAAAAAAAGATGACGGCATACTAGAACTAGAGTTTCTAAGCGTAACTGCAATGATAATGACATATAACCCCATGTACCGTTGAATGAAGTGCGACTGACAGATAAGACACTCCACAAACCTTTTCTTCAGTCAAGTGATGTAATGCCAGATAAAGATAACTAGGCTCTCTGACTTTTTATTTTTGTGGAGGAGTCTATCTTTGTAACACTGAAACAAACATTAATTAAAATATCCAAACTGATCATTCAAAATGAGAAGTGTATTAAAAAAGAAGGACTAATTTTATTTATACTTGTAAAGAACGCAAACAATTAAACTTCGAAATCTTCCCCTTTTATATTAAGGCAATATTATATAATATTATGTAATATACCCTGGGATCAGTTGATGCAATTGAAATTGACCTTGAAATTGCACATTCCGGTGATGTCATGACATATGAAATCACCGGAATTTGAACTCTAGTGATGTCATGAGATTTGACATCATTGAAGTTCAATATTACTGAATGTGGTGAGGAATGACATCACCACATAGCCCCCTTGGAGAAGAACGGAGTTCGGGGTGGTTCTTGTCTTGGGAAAAACCAAATGCTGTCTTCAGACGCTCGAGATTGATGGTTTGTTCGGCATCCTGAGTTTTAATTTTTACAAAATTACCTTTAATAGAAATAACCGTAAATGGTCCAGTATAACGAGGCTTCATATGATGGATATCTTTTTCACGAATCCAGACATACTTGGCTGAGAGAACTGAACTTGGCAGATGAGTTAATTTCTGGGCAGAGTTACCAAGAGATGGGTTTGTATCAGAGGAGAGGAAGTATTTTCTGGCGGTATGTAGAGCTTCAAGATCAGTATTAATCGTTTCTCTAAAGAGCTCATCAGGGAAAGCTGTCCCAGATCCGAATAAAATAACACTAGGAGAAGTCCCTGTAGATGAATGAAAAGTATTTCACTAACCTAATACACGAGTGGAAGAGAATCATGCCAGTTTGAAAAGGTACCTAAACAACGTAGAGAAGTCTTTAAGGTTCGATGGAAACGCTCGATAAGACGGATCGATTGTGGGTAATATGAAGTCGTATGGACGTGTTTGAATCCAAGATGTTTTGCAAGAGCCTGAAATAAATTGCTTTCGAATTGCCCATGATCCGTGATATCTTGAGAAGGTACACCGTACCGAGCAATCCAAGTGTTCACAAAATATCTAGCAACATTTTCAGCAGAAATTGATGAGATTTGAACTACTTCAGGTCATCTTGTTTTCCGATCATCATTGTTAAAATACAAGAGCATCCATTTGAAGGCGGTAGTGGACCGACAATGTCTAGATGTACAATCTAAAAACGATTGCCTGTTGGAAATCTGATAACTGGTGGTTTAATATGCCGCGTTATTTTCAGTTTTTGGCAATCGGTACATTCTTTTCACCATGTCTTGATATCACGTCTGATGTTTGGTCAGATAAAACAAGTATGAATCAGCTCGAATGTTGCTTTTTGAACCGGATGGTGCAATTTGTGGAATGTTTCGAAGATGCACCTCCGTAAACCGGTAGGGACGATGATTCTTCGGACACCGAGATCCACAGAATCATAAGTTTATACCATCAGTGTCGGTATATTGATTTAGGAAATCAGCGAGCACTTCTTTGGAAAGATTTTCAGACTGAAGAGCTGAATCTTGGAGAAGTGATATTGCTGAAACTTGATTTCTGGATAAAAAATCAGCAACAACATTTTGCTTGACGAGAAGATTTGAAACTGCAAAATCAAATTGTGATAAATATAAAATCTGTCGATGTTGTCGAGGTGACGGGTTTTTCATTTGGATAAGGTGCACCAGCGGCTTTTGATCGGTTAATATCTCGAATTGGCGGCCTGAAAAAAAATGTAAAAAATGTGAAACAGCGTCATTAATTGCTAGGAGTTCTCGATCAAATGCTGAATATCAGGTTTCAGGGTCTGAAAGTTTTCTAGAGAAGAATTCAATAGGTTCAAGGATCTGTCCCCTCTTTTGACGCAATGCAGCTCCAATTGCAATATCGGCTGCGTCGCCGGTTAACTGTAACTGTAGTGATGGGTCATAAAACATAAGAGTTGGACAATCGGAATTTTTTTTCTGAATTTCGGAAAATCGGGAAGTTAAATCTTCAGTCCAATTGGGTTTGAGAGTCAAGATGAAAAAGAAACCAGCGGTGCAAGAATTTCAGAAGCATGTGGAAAGAATCAATGATAGAACTTTACCATGTCGGTAAAACTCCTGATTTGGGATACTGTGACTGGCAATGCAAGTTCCGAGATTGCTTTTTTTTGAACTCTAGTGATGTCATGATATTTGACATCATTGAAGTTTAATATTACTGAATGTGGTGAGGAATGATATCACCAGAATACTTTGATGATTTGTTGAGGAAATCTGGCATAGTTGTTTTTTTTGTTTTACTTTTCCACAATGATTACATTGTACATTATGATTACTGTACACATTGTGAGGAATATTTTGAATGTTTGATATATTGTGCTCGAATGTTATATGTTGATTTGGAATTGTGTCTCTCCTACCCAGATGGTTTATTAATATTTTAATTCTTATTATCTGAAAATATGTAATGTTTAAATTTATGTCTAATTTAAAATAATTGTAAAATTTAAAATAAGTAAATAAATTTTATTTACAATTTTTAAATTAATAAATTGAATTAATTTATTTAATTAATTTTTTAGATAATTAATAATCATTTAAATTTTAACCAATAAAATTTTCAATAAATATTTTAATAATTTATTGAATTCTCCATTCGCTCAGATAGTAAGTTTAAAGTCATTAATCAATTAGTTAGTATTAGGGAGTTTTTTGGTGAACTGTAAATCTTTGGAAATTTTTAAATTGAAAATAATATGCATAGTTAAGATAAGTTAAAATGATGTTTCATTAATTAAAATGATTTTTTTTTAAAAAATGACCTATTAAGAAAGTTTTCCATAAGTAAAACTGATTTTTAGAATAATTTAGTTTCTGTAAAAAAAATTAATTTATAATAGAAGTTACAAAATTATGAGTAAATAAAAAAATAGATGGAGATTTAATTTTCTAAAAAAAACTTTCAAAATTATAATTTATTACACTTACAGTACAAAACTTAAATTAAC